>CAHIKZ030000329.1:250000-295000 GCA_903632075.3 Acanthosepion pharaonis
GATAGATCCACTGGACACAGCTAAATATTTTTTCAGTTATGCTCTGGTCGAAAACAGAAACCCAACTGGCAGATAAAATATAGTTTATCCGCCCAAAGGCAGATACTATATTTGAGTCCAACTAGATAATCAGCAGGTTAAGCATCTCGGTTAGGACTGGCTGTTTAGTTAATGAATGCCAAATGTTTCCTTATAAGGAAAGAGCTAATATTACTATGACCATTAACATTAATTTCAAAAGATTATCCAGTGCTTTTTATATCTCCTCACTTTCATTTTTTTTTATAAGCTATCATTCTCAATGTCCGAGTAAAGTATAAAATATATCTCCGTCAAGAAATTTAAATAAATACTAGTTTAAATTAAAGATTATTCGCATTTTCTTCATAATATATCTTTAGGTTTGTCACACTGTCTTCTGCACATGCTTATTTATAGTTGGTACTATTGTAGCCACGTGATCGAAGCTTGAGCTTGATCGCGCGATTTTTCTTGTTGCTGTTACAGTGTGAACATAGCCGCTCCGATGGCAGTGTGCACCAAGGAAAAACAAAGAGCAGTGATCCGAATCTGCAAAAAAAAAAATGCTACTTCATCGATGATATTTCGCCGGTTCGCTATTACCATCTCTTGAGGTGGCCGAATCTTCTCGTCAGTGGTGACGGTTGATGGGCGCCCTCCCCGTGTTTGGGCGCCATACTTGTCCGGCCACTTTTAAACTTTTAGATCCCTTCCCTTTCTAAGAAGTGGTGCACTGTCGCCACACATTGTTAAAAACCTCCGATGAATTTCAGGTATGTTGACAAGCCTAAAAATATATTATGGCGAAAGTGTGAATATTTTTTTGACTTCCAGAGGTTTGTTTGAATAGGCATCGCTCTCAATCGCTCACCCCACACGCTTGGTCATTATTAAGGAACTAAATCTGGTGCCGTATGTTATTAGTAAAAATTTTCGGAATAACTCATGTGTCGCTTCTGTGGCATGACATTGTACTGGAAACTGCGTCAAAAATTAAAATGGGTGTCGAATTTAAATATTTCTCAATCTCTTTTTTCAACAACTCTATAAGTCTCACTAATATATTTTTTTATCATTTCTATAGTTTACTGCTACCAGCAGGCAGAAATATTTCTTCTCCCGATGATGGCCATTTTGGCCGATACTAGTCGAGGAATCTAAATGAAATAATAATAAAAAAAACGAAAGAATATTTATCTACAACCCAGTGTGTCTGAAGATTTTAATTTTTAATATTTTTTATTGTTCAAATATATATATATATATATATATATATATATATATATATATATATATATATATATATATATATACGAGTCTCACGTCGAATTCGATGTATGAGGGTCAAGCAGATCAGTTCTAGGAAACTAACAGCCCAGACACCAGCACATGAGATTTGATTATAGTTGTGATGGTTTTGTGCAGAAACATTAACATTTTTTTGAAGGGGCCGAATACAGAGATTTGATGCACTACGTGCCACAGGGTTCCCAAATGACCCTCCGTAGATTTTTTTTATCCTAGACCAGTTGCCATCCAAGGCTATAGAACCCAGTCTGTCCGGCTATATACCCATAGCTGGATGAAGAAAAAGAGAATTCATACCTTTCCCAAGGGTATTAGCACGTAAGTGAATATAATGGCTTCGATATATATATATATGTAGAATTATAGTATTAAGATGTGCTATATTTATGGGATAAATGCTCAATATCAGAGATAGAGCGTGTGTAAATATAAAAGTGAACATAGAAGTCAGCACTTAGAGGCGACAGGTGGCCTGACGATTGCATCTAGCATGAAACAGACTATCGCCTCTAAGTGTTGACTTCTATGTTCACTTCCGCCTTGCTTGGGATGATTTACTTAACACAAAAAAAACTTATCTTTTTCTAATTTTTTTTAATTATCATTTTTTTCTAATTTCTCAGGTAGTTTGATTTGGTGTACCTTCTCCATTTTGTTACAGAGGATACATCTCCTTTACTGATAAACATAGATTTTGTTTTGCAGATAACATTTAGCTTACTGCTTGTATTCATCGACTGACTTGTTTAGTAGTGCTTTATTTCTGTCTTTTTCTGACCTGTTCATCAACACAATATGAGTATCAACCGTATCCTGTAAACACCATTAATATTTCAGATTACTTCTGTAGCCTTGTTGCCTTTACTAAGCGTATAGAATATAACATGTATTATATACTAAGTAGGTACGTGCATCTTTAAAAGGGTCAAACTTTTTGGGTTGTGCTTTTGTCTGTTCTCTTCGACTAACCCACTGTCTGCGTCAGTTTGTAAAATTCACTTTTTCATCAGCTGTCATTAACCTGTTCAAAAATCTAAAATGCTTTTCTAGAAATGCTGGGAAGTAAACGTTTTTACTGATAACATAGTTTCTGTTAAACTGTAGAGAAGTCATTTCTTAAGTATAAAAACTTGCCAAAGTTCTTGAATATGACGGTAAAATATTGAATGGCATGTATTCCTTATTTTGTGGCCATTCTTAAGCTATAACCGCCTTAATTCTATACATATCTGAAAGAAATCAGTGGATTACATCATGAAGCTCAGCAGGACGCCATGTTCAAATCGTATTTCGAAAGCTGAAATCACCTTTTCTAAACCTAACAAGTTGTTCAATATTTTTTCTTACCAAACAATAGTCGCTTTGAATAAAACGTCCCTGCGTGAAATTGGGGATGAATCCATTGTGAGTTCAATCCTTGGGCCGGTAAAACAGACTTAGACTTAACTGAAACAGAACAAACAATAACTGATCAGCAATAATGGAGAACAAGACGAGATATTTCTAGACACGGAAAGCTGAAAGATATTCCTGTCCTTTGTATCATGGTCCTCATAAATTTTCATAAATTTTCTTTTTTTTATTTCTCCCAAACCCTGTTCTACTGTCTATTTACTCAAGCTCATCAAATAATTTATGCTGTGTTTTCCGTCTTATCTTCAATCTATCCTGTGAGTATCAAATTGTCTAAGCCTCTACCTTCCTCATTAAGTGCTCCTGAAATTTCCACTGCCCTTACTGATGTTAAGTATTAGTTTACTTTTTGTTTCCTTATTCTCAAAAAAAACACGTCCATGTTTACGTGTTCTGTCCATTTGTATCCTCAGTATCTTTCTGTAGAATTACATTTCTCTTGCTTCAAGTCTCTTCTTCATCTTTAAAGAGATATTCCAGCATTCACTGCCATATAGGACAAATATCACGCAAGAGTTAATAACTATTTTCTTTGTTTCTATTGAAGTTTTTCTGTCTCTTAATATTCTGCCTAGCTTTTGAAATGCATTTTTCGCTATCCCAATATGTCTTCGGATTTCGGTGTCACGCTTTCCGTCCTCTGTTCGAACACTTCCAGATATTTAAAATTTTGTACTGTATTGATTTTTGTAATTTTCAATTTGTGCTCATCCTTTTGCTAACAACCATGTATTCTATCTTTATGCTTAGTCCTTTCTTCTCGTTTTCCTTCAATAATTTAGGGGCTTTTGTAGTTTTCTTTCTCCGGGTCTGCTATCAAGACTGTGTCCGCATTAGTTTTACAAAAACCATCATTTGTAACACTGTTCTCAAAATGGAAACTTTTGTTTTGTTTTGTTTTTGTTTTTTTTTTTTGGGGGGGTTGTTTTTTTGGGGGGTTGTTTTTTTTTTTTTTTTTTTTTTGTTTTTTTTTAGAAGAGGTTGAAATAAAAAAAAAGGCCATTTATATATATGACGACAGATATGTAACAGTTCAGTAATCTTTTCTACACACTTAGATTAAAAAAGGTTTTAGTTCGACACTCCATGACAGTTACTCGTATCGCCACATATCTGAAGAAGGTCGAAGTATACTACGGTCAAAACGTTGTAATAATGCAAACAAAAATGAAGAAAATAGCGTTTTATTTACAGTGAGGTTCAAAGCATTACAGGATTACAGAGTAAGAGACAGTGTTTGTGTGGATATTTGAGGAAGATAACGTTTAACCCTAGACTTTAACAGGTTAAGATTTTAGAGATCGGGAAAACATTTCTAGGGATTCTATCAGTAGTTTGCGGGAAGAAGCTTCTAGAATAGAGCTTATATCTCAGCAGTGGAATACATAAGGAATAAAGGGTTGTTCCCTACGATATATGTATCATTGCGGTTCCTGGCCGTGAATGTTAGAACTAAGGAATGTAGCTCGCCTGAACACTTTCCATGGAAGTAGCGATACTGCAGTAAGATTCTTGCGACGTTTCGTCTGTCAAAGAGCGGTTGGAGAGTGTAAAATATTTTATCACCCAAAAGTCTTAATGTAAATAATACTTAAGAGAGATTTTCAAATTTCATACATTGGATTTTTTTTTTCTTCAGACAGGGTAATTTCAAAGCAAATTCCCGACACACTGTCCAACAGACAAATCTGTTTTCTCATTTCAAATTAGGCTAACAGTTAATGACGGATAAGGCTAAGAGTTAAATAAGGCTATTATAAATATTGATGGATATCTGCCCAAATCGAATATTGTAAACGACGACGAGAGGACTTTTTCTCCGTTCTACTCGTAATTGAATTGGACACTTGGTCGTAGTCCTAATCGACAAAATTATTCTGTTTGTTATTTTTTATTATCTTTGTTCCACTTGTGTATTTTTCGTTTATTATTAAATGTTTTAAAAAAAAATAACTCCTTGAGACCTATGTAAGTCTGTTCAAATCTACGCCATTTACCTGGCAATAAGAATTTACGTTAGACATTTAAGAATTCATTTTAGATATTTAAAATTTAACTTTTATTTATAATCTCTACTAATTTTTTGTTTTTCAAATTAAAAGGCTCAAAAACATGACTAATTTAACCTTTCTCCATACATTCCTGTAATGTTAGTTTTCAAGGAAAATGACAGTGACATTAAATTAGTTTTTAAAAGAAGAGGTATAGCTGACTTCATGTGACTTACTAATAAATAATAATCTATAACCAGATTAGTTTATAGCCTAATGCGGAAAATTATTTATTCTATAGAACAGTTTATTATGTCTTCGGGGCTTACGGCCAAATCACGTTGAAAAACTTGTCCCCATAAGATCACTGAAGTTAAGCAACATCCAGCCTGATCAGTACCCAGATGAATGACCGCTTCCAAATACCGGGTACTGTAAACTTGGATGTGCGGGTGGTGTAATGGATGACCTCACACCAGACGAACGGCTCGGAATTAGAAACCGAAGCTACAACCTGGTTCGTTATATTCACTTACGAGCAAATATCCTTGGGTAAGGCATGAACCCACCTTTTCACTCAAGCTATGGGTTAATTAATAAAACTTGTATCACTAAAATAATATTAGGCGCTACTATAGTATGGTATCTACCGAAGCGTTTGCGACCTGACGTAAATGACGATGCGCTCTAACAAACAACGGCCTACAGCAGTTAATTCGTCAAACTACATACAGTGGTATTTTAAACTAAAGAGTCGGGTATTTATCTAATTTGTATTCATAAAGGAGGCATTTATGTAAGTTCGTTACAAGATAAACAAGCTTACCATTAGACAGAATAATCCTAGTCGATTTAGTTGTTCATACTAGCATCATGTTGATTAGAGACTTTAACCGTAAAACACTAACCATAGGTATAGGTATTTACTTGACTCCCCCAAGGTCAAGATGTGACACAAGGTCGTTTAACGTGGGAGACCCGAGTGTTTCCACTCAAAGGCCACTGGTCCAAAACTGGTCATAGCTTGTCCAAGCTGGTCAGAGCTTAATCAAAGCTGGTCATGACTTGTCCTAGCAAGTCCAGGCCGGAGCCAGTCCAAGCTAGTCGAAGCCTTGATCGAATCTCAGCCAAAGGCCAAGAAACGATCCAATATTTGTCAAAAACCCCAGCATAACGCTAGGTAAGTATACTAACCATAGGTATATAGTACCCAGCGCAAATATTCCTATTTTAATTACAATTTTCAGTAACTGATTTTTTTACCTAAATAATATGTTTTTCAGTTCCTATTAATGTTAACTCAAAGTACAAAGTTTGAAGTGCCTGTATGTAAAATATTTCAAATAAAGATTTATTATATATATATATATATATATATATATATATATATATATTTTCAAAATCGGGTATGATATACCCATGGTTAGTAGTGTTGTAACTTTAATTGATGGTTAGTGTTCTAGGGTTAAGAAAATAATCTTAATTGAAGATGAAGTGGGATCCTTTTTAAGTATTAGGGTTAGGGTTTTAATATATTTTATACTTCCAGTAGTTGATAAATATCATACCATAGCGGAAAATGAATAGTAGATATCATACTATAGTAGAAAATGGATTGTAGATATATTATATTAGCACCGAAAATTATGTTCAATCCCCGAAAAAGTCTTACCAAGTGAAAAAAAATGATGCCTTTAAATAACCATGCAAAGTTTTGATGAACTGTAGAAAACAAATCAATTGATTTATCAATTGATGGATATCTGCCTAAATCGAATATTGTAAACAACGAAAATTTTACTCATAATTGACAAATCTGTTTTCTCATTTTAAACTAGGTTAATAGTTAATGGCGGAAAGGGCTAAGAGTTAAATAAGGCTATTATAAATGTTGATGGATATCTGCCCAAATCGAATATTGTAAACGACGACGAGAGGACTTTTTTCCCGTTCTACTCATAATTGAATTGGACACTTGGTCGTAGTCCTAATCGACAAAATTATTCTATTTGCCATTTTTTATCTTTGTTCCATTTCTGTTCTTACTTATTACTAAAAGTTTTTAAAAGAAATTAACTCCTTGAGACCCATGTCTGTCTATTCAAATCTAAATCATTTACCTGGTAATTAGAAGTCAATTTCGTAAAGTATTCAAAAAGTATATTTTTATCAGTTAATCTCCCCTAATTTTTTTTTCAACTTGAGACGCTCCAAAACATGATTCATCTAACTGTTATCCATTCATCTATGTAATATTCGTCTCAGGGAAAATGAAAATGGTATTAGTTCTATAAAAGGAGTGGAAAAACCGAGTTACTTTCTAAAAACTCCGTAGGTCTATATATTTTGGATTTTATTTGTGAATTAGCCCGTAGCCTAATGTTGATAATTAGAAGGTGCATAGGAATATCGAATTATTTCTACTAAAATCTAACCAAAGTATTAAGAAACAGAAAATTTCTTACAAACAAAAAGACACTGAACTACTAAATAAAAATACACCGTATATAGAATTGAATGTAGCACAAGCTGCTTACGGATGAAGAGCAGATTTTAGGCAACACATATATGTTTCTGGAGAATGATAATTAAAATACAATGGAGGAAACATATACGCAACGGGGAAGTTTTAAGTCGAAACAAAAAGAACACATACACAAGTGTAACGACAAAACTGTCCAAATCGTTTAACAGCATAATTGTCCATCTCACAATATGTTAACTATGTAAAAAAAGCGCTAAACTAATTGAGTTTCTTTTTTCCAGATTTTCAGCCATCTTGACGCCATTTATTGTGAGAATCACTGAAGAAACCCTTTGAGATATTCAGCTAGAAAAAAAACTGGTTAAAATCGTTTTGTGTCAGCTCCATTATGTCTTCCCAATGGTGAGAGGAGAAAGATCATTCAGGTCTTCATTAATAGTACCAAAGTTCATACTCTTCTTTCCATCTTCAAGTCTGTTCAAGAACCATCCAGAGACCGGTGAATAAGTTTAAAAAATAGAGAACAGTAGAGAAGAAAACTAGATCAAAAGTCAAGACAGGAAGTAGGATCAAATCAGTGATAAAGGGTTCAGGTAGAAAAGATCCATGTCGATCCATAAGACGGGAGGTACGTGAGGGGGGGAGTTTCAACTGTGACAGTCCAAAGAGGAGTGAAAAAAAGATTGAAAATGAAATCGTATATGGAACCTGTGAAGCACGTTGTTACTCCAGGACAGGAAGTTAGAAGGTTAGAGAGGGTGAAGATCATCTTGAATAAGTTGGAAAATGTTCCGGGAATAATTTCAGTCATTAATGAGCTATGATTGATTAATGATGAACATGTCATTTTCCTTTATGATCGTTTTCAGCAAGTGTCTTTTGTTTAACTTGGAGAATAATTATACATTCTGCTGAAAGTAGAGTCCAATAGTGTTAAAAAACATTAGAGAATTCCAGTAAGATATCTTTAATCATTTCTAAGATACAACGGTTCAAAGCTTAATCTAACAAATGGACAATTATTATTATTTTTATTTTATACGATTTGAACAATTTTGCTGTTACGCCCGATATACATAGAACCAGAAAGAGATAGCTGAATTTCGTAGGACGTGTTATGAAGAAACAAGATTTGGGGAGTTTGACAATCATAGAGCATAGTAAAGGCAAGAAGGACAAATATAACCAGTGCTTAACATATTGAAATCATTTTTTAATAAGTGTATGGCAGAACAGGAAGTGAAAGGTATAGCAACATTATTATCTGTCAAATATAGAAAGTCGATCACCCAGACCCTGAAGGTACATAGCACATTAAAAAAAAGTCTATGAGTCTGAATTCTGCCTGGAATGTATTTAAATATTTTAATACATCTAGTACCAGCTGCAGAGTTGTTATAATGTGGAACTAATCAGAAAGATCCTTAATGTTTGAACAGACACACTCACCATTGGTTACTCAGTCTGTGTCATCGAGAAAGTATATTCTTCAGATATCAGGCATAGATGTTTGGTAAATTTTAATCGTGGATAGAACTGATTTCTGGGTTTACGGCCAGGTCGCATTGAAATACCGATTCCCGTAAGATCGCTGAAGTTAAGCAAATCCGAGCCTGGCCAGTACCGACATGGCATACAGCTTGGATGTGCTGGTGGCGTAATGGATAATGGCACGGAATTGTTACTGGAAGGGCCTAGTTCAAATTCCTATCGGGGTCGTTATATTCCCATACGCACAAATTCCTTTTGAAATGTAAGAATTTAGATCTTGTCCCCCAGCTATGGGCTGATTATTATGTCATTTAGCACAAAATCCTTATTATCTCCAAAAGAGTCTTGCAATCTACAAATATTTTATGGCTTTAAATAATACGAAAAAAGGTTTATTAGACATAAAAATTAATTTTAATAATTTTATTACTATTATTATTTAAATTATTATTTTTTATTAAAAAATAATAATAATTTTTAAAAACTAATAATATTTTTTTACTTTTTAAAAAAATAATAATTTCAAAAAAATAATAATAATTTTAATAAAAATTTTATTTAAATAATAAAATAATCGTATTAAAATTTAATTAAATTTTAATATTTTAATATTTTAAGATATTAAAAACTTGATAGATATTAATTTAAATTTAACATATATTATAAATAGGTTAAATTAGGTTAATATTTTAAATAGTTTAAAATCATATTTTAAATTTAATATATATTTTTAAGATAATTAAATGTATTTAAATATATTTTAAGGTATTTAAAAATAATTTATTATTTTTAATAATATTTTAAATTGTTTTAAAATAATAGTAATTTAAAACATAAAAATTGTAATAATAATTTTATTTAAAAATAATACTAATTTTAAAAAATAATGATAATTTTTTTAAAAACAATAATAATTTTTAATACAAATATATATATTTTTTAAATGGTTTGATTCAAAAAACGAATATGTCAAACAATCAATAATTATGTTTTCGACATAATTCATTTCTTTAATGTATATACTGTGTCATCGTGAGAGTATATTCTTCACTTATACAATATTTACCTCAATCAGGTATTCTAATAACCTCTTTATACTCAAGATTATTCTTGCTGGGTATCATTATGACAAAATTGTTCATTCCTGATTGATTTCATGCGCACCAAGTAAATAGGTTAATCTTTATTATCATATATTAATATTTCATGGATGATATGTACTTTATTGCAATATAACTATCCGACTGCTTTCTCGGCAAATGACAGTCCCTTTTGAATACCTCGCGATTATCTAGCCAATTTCCCGGGTGGCCAAAGTGTCGTTGTAGTTGGTAATATTTTGATATATGTTTCGAACAGTCGATGATGCTGTAAAGATAAGTGCTTATTAATGTGTCAGAAGTTTACTATTCAATAGTATTATGTGAATTGTTTGTCCAGAAAAAAACGGATAATCCGACAAAGTTCTGCAAAGATGACGGTAAAACGATGGTGTATCAGTAGATTAAAAAAATAATTTAAGATGGCAGAATTGAAGAAGCATTTTTTTTCAAATTCTTTTAATGGAGATTCGGAAAGAGAACATGAGCGACTGATTTGAAAAATGAAAGAGACAAGGATATAAGAGTGTGAAATAACAAAAAAAAGCCTACTTTGAAGTGGACTAAGGCGTTGTTACTCGAGGGAAGCTATTTCCTTGATAAATTCTGAAAAAAACTTCACGAACATTCCTAAAAGATTTTTTAGAAGTTACCCCTTATTTATTTCAACACACTCATTCATACCTCATTATATCAAACAGTTTGGGCACCTCGAGGTGGTGTAATGGCTAACAAGCTTATCTCGCTAGAACAATTACGACTGAGTTCGATCCTCACTGGGTGCTCCATACTTCTGGCGTTGTGCCACATCTAAGCAACGCTTAGAAAATCACTATCAATTTGCCAATTTGGTTACCTCTAGGTGGTGTAATGGTTAGCAAGCTTGTCTCGCTCAGAACTATTGCGATTGAGTAGTGAGTTCGATCCTCACTGGGTACCCCATTCTTTCGGCCTTGTGCCACATCTGAGCTACACTTAGTAAATCACTAGATCAAACAGTTAGATTCGTCGAGAACGTATTCCACTACAAACAAGCTATTTTGCCGGTCCGGCTAAAATAGACAAGGTGATTTTGCTGTCAAATATAAAGTGTTTTAGAACGAAGAATTTAGCGGTTGTATGATTTGTGTAGACAGGATTTGAAGAACATGCATTCTCTGGCCTGTAACTGTTGTCTTCAGTTGATGCACCTGAAGTGTATTAGCAAGGACAAGTTTGGATTTAAGGTGACTCTAATGCCTGAAGTGCTTAAAATATTCAGAGACTTCTATATTTCTTTTAGTAATTGATGATGAATAATTTTAACTTATGTTTTAAAAATTGATCGGGAAAAAGTTTTTAAATTGTCTTTAAAATGAAAATAAATAAACTTCTGGATTACATCCGGGTATTGCTATTTTTAATATTACCTGCCTTCATAACAATAAAAAAAAATATTTGCTGGCAAAATAGCCTGGGGGTCTATTTTACTAAGACCAGTGAAATAGCGATTTTCCAAGGGTGCTTAGATGTGGCACAAAGTCGAAAGTAGGGGACACCCAGTGAGGATCGAACTCACTACTCAGTCGTAATTGTTCTAGCGAGATAAACTTGCTAACCATTTCATCGCCTCGAGGCTCCCAGACCGGTGAAATAAGTTTAAAGCATGTGTGTCTATTTTACCGGGAACCGGTAAAATAGCCTCTTACTTTCTATTCACATGCTTTAGAACAATTATATCCAATCAAACGCTTGGTCTGCTTCTAGATGAGTTGGTTCAGTGTGCCGTGCGAAATCATAGTCATTTAACATGATATGAAACAGGTTGCAAATTACATAGCTTCGAAAGTAAGAATTCGAAACTGATAGCTGTGAATCTTCTTAATTTTGTTCTATGAAAGCGAGCTGTTCAGTACTGGACGTTCAGCAAATCATACAAATCAAAGAAAACAGTTCCCGTGAAAAGCAACGTAAAGAATTAAAACCAATTAAATCCGACTTCTCCCTTTTCTGTCAAAGTTAAAAAATTTGATAACATTGATTTTTCCTTTTACGATTTATCAACATTTTGCAAGGTTATTTAAAGCCAGGATATATTTTTTTATTTTAATAAGTTTTGGGGGATACTAATGATTTTCTTATACAAGTCCTTGCTCTGAACTGGTGGAACACACAACGTCTGGATATTTGCCATGAAGAAGAGACTCGAGGCGACGGAGACGTGGTTCTGCAGAAGGATG
The DNA here is from genome assembly GCA_903632075.3 of Acanthosepion pharaonis. Taxonomy (NCBI): domain Eukaryota; kingdom Metazoa; phylum Mollusca; class Cephalopoda; order Sepiida; family Sepiidae; genus Acanthosepion; species Acanthosepion pharaonis. Next base: position 262,029 of record CAHIKZ030000329.1, read on the forward strand.
CTGAGGATATCATGGACCTAGCGTGTGAGCAACGATGAGGTCATAGAAAGTATGCAAACAAGGAGGAGGTTTATACGTAACATTAGGAAGAGGCAGGTGAAATTTCTGGAACATAATGAGGAAGGAGGGCCTGGAGAATCTGATACTCACGGGTCGAATAGAGAGAAAGAGAGACAACGGAAAACAACGCGTGACATAGCTGGCGGGCAAGTGGATGACAGAACGTGGTCTGGGGGAGGATGCAGAGGGAAGGAACTTGTTGAGTGCTGCAAGGGATAGAGGGTGGACGAGAGACATAATCGCCTGAAAGGATTTCCTGAAAGATGAAGGAAAGACTCAAGGCGACAGAGATGTGGTTCTACAGAAGGATGCTGAGGATATCATGGACCGAGTGTGTGAGCAACGATGTAGTCTTAGCGAGGATGCAAAGAAGGGGCGGGAGGCTTATACCCAATATCAAAAAGAGGCAGCTGAAGTTTCTGGGACATATAATGAGGAAGGAGGGCCTGGAGAATCTGATACACACTGGTCAAATAGAGGGAAAGAGAGACAAGGGAAAGAAGCGCGTTACATACCTAACGAGCTTGAGCAAGTGGATGACAGAACATGGCGTGTGGGAGGAATCAGAGGGAAGGAACTTGTTGAGAGCTGCAAGGGATAGAGGGAGGTGGAGAGAAATGATCGCCTACATCCTGAAAGGCCATGGCACATAAAAAGAAAGATGATGTTAGAAATGTGACGAATGTGGGATGTAATTAAGTAAAAGGGAGGTGATTATGCCGAAAACATAATTATTGATTGTTTCATTGATTCGTTTTTGTTACAACCAATAAACCTTTTTGAGGGTTATTTAAAACTAGAAAAAAATTATCGATTGCAAGTATTTTGGGAGAAATAATAACTATTTAGTGATACAAGTCCTATAATTTAACACATAGCGAGGGAGGAACTGGTAGATTCATACCTTTCCTAAGAATATTTGCGCGTAACGAACCCGATTGCAAAATCGAACAGGGTCTTCCCAATTCCTCATTCTGAGTCGTTATTCATTGCACCACCTGTATATCGAAGCTAACAGCATCTGGTATTCGAAAGTGGTCAGCTGTCCGGGTACTGAACAAGATTGACTCTCAATTTAGTTTAGAGGAATTCGTGTCTAAAATCTGGATTGAATGACTTTGAAGTTGAGAAGTTTGCAGGAGGAATTAAATTTCAAGCTGTGTAGATTTTGGTCTCGTTAGTATACATTAAGTTCTCAGATGTTTTAATAGCTCTTGTGAAGTTTGTGAGCGACTCTGCAGTGCGCTGGAGAGAGTTGGAATCAGACTTCTTCTGGGTTTTAATGTTTACAATGTATTTGTAGACATTTTCGCGTAACGATTCCTTGTGAATTAAAGAAATTGTACTTCGTAATTCGCGTTTTCTGTAACGATTTTAGTCATTCAAAACGTTTGTCAGAAGAAAGTTGGTATATGTCTGGTATTGGACAGAAAGAAGATATTTTTAGATATATTTATATAATGAATCAGATAAATCAGAAAAAAAATAGAAAATATACTTGTCTGCAGAGATAATAGATGAAGAGAAGATAAATGTTTCGGACTTGGCTGCCAGAAAATGCGTGTGGGTCTGTCTGGTTTTGATTTTATCAGCCAACCCTCCGGGGTAAAGATCTTCCCCCCACCCCGACCGCTGCAATATGTGAAACTCAGCTCCAAGGACTCTGGTTCGAGTGTATTGCTGTATTATAGTCTCCTTTCGCGATATTATTTTATAAACATCTGAATATTACTCGACAAATATATAATAATCTTTTTTAAAATAAATACTATTGCCAAAACCTGTAACAACCAGTTTTTATTTAATTTAAATAGACAAAATAAAGTCTCAAGATCAACTCAAAATAGACGATTACTGAGTGAGATTGAAAAGGAAGAGGAAGAAAAGAATATTACGAGGAAAAATAGGATAGATATCGGTTGATCCTGGAGGTAAAAGATCAAAATTATAGTTGCCAGGAAAGCATTCTCTCGGGAATTTATACACAGAGTACGGTGGAGTAATAGCGGTTCGGATTGAGGAATCGCAGAGCCGAGTTCGAATTCCAGTCAAATCCATTACATTCACTTACGTGCTAATACTCTTGGAAAAGGTATGAATCCTCTTCTTCCTGTGGCACCCTGCATTTTTAGAAAAACTAAAAAAAGAAATATTCATAGAAATATGATTTTATTTTATTCGGTTTATTAACCAGTTGTTAGTTATTTAGACGAAGAATAATTAAGTTTTGAGAATAATTCTCTAAGTGTATTTAGGCGACCCTAAGGGAAGAAGAAGGGAAAAAGAAAAAGGAAAATAAAAGAAAAGGAGAGGGAGAGATGGGTAATGCAAAAAGCCGGTCATTAGCGAAAACAGGTGTCAAGAGATATCTAGGCCAACGCGCTTGACCGAATTTCAAAAACAATAGAAATTGTTATTTGGAAGAATAGAATTAAAGGTAATTAAAAGAAAGAAAGAAAACAGACTTGGTAAAAGTGTATGAACATACGTACGATTGATAAAAATATCGGTCAAAGCATCTGGCCTACTTTTGTGTAGAAGCTCATTATCAATTTGGAGAAATGGGATTTTTTGGAACAATGGAAAACGAAATATTAATCGGAGAAGGGTGTCTTTTGGGATGAGAAGGTGACCGCTGGAATTGTATACAGATCTTGACCTGTTGAAAATTAGAACCCCCACGATGATGAAGTGAAGACATTTTCAATTCAGATAATTAAGATTTTTTGACTATCAGGTCTGAGCAAAAACAAAGAGGTGAAAACAATTGTTTTGGCTCACAGAAAGCGCCAGCGAGACGAGAAAAATTCTACCTGAAGTCATATCTAATTAGCGGCGGGCTGTTTTGACAAAAGCCAAAAAGTGAGAAAGGCCGAGATTGTCATTTTTTCGTGCGTGCAAAAAAAGGCCAAATTGATTTTGTTTTTTTAGCAAGGTGTCTCTTTCCCAGAACAAAGCCGGGATAGACCACGCCCGATTGGAGACGTCACGAAGGACGGGAGACGCCCAACCAGAATCTCATTAGCCGAAAGCGGTCACGTGATATGCGAGAAAGAGGAGAAAGGACGCTCGACCAAGACGCATTGGTCGAAAACGGTCACCTGACATACGAGAGACCGAGAGAGATGGGTATGCGCCTCCCACCCAGAAGCGCTGTGAGGAAGTAGGGGTGAAAATAAGAGCGATAATGGGAAATCAGAAATAATGCGACTTTTGGAATTATTAAGGAAACCCTGACGCCGACAGACCCACCCCAGTTTGTTGCGGCGTCAATAAAAGCAGAACCCCAACCGACAGAAATCAGAGAGTTGCGGGGTAGACGGCCAGAGCAGTTGGAGAGCGGACGGCGGGCCCTGCTCATCGCCCCTTGCGGGCAAGAAGGGCCGGTCCGTTTGGCCCGGACAGGCAGAGAAGTTGCAGCCAAGTCGAAGAGAAGACAATTGCTCGAAAGCCGCAGAGAAGTTGCAGCCAAGTCGAAGAGAAGAAAATTGCTCGAAAGCCGCAGAGAAGTTGGAGCAGAATTGCAGGCCAGACAGGCCGAAGAATTGCAGGCCAGATAGGCAGAAAAGCTGCAGGCCAGACAGGCCGAAGAATTGCAGGCCAGATAGGCAGAAGAGCTGCAGGCCGGACAGGCCGAAGAATTGCAGGCCAGATAGGCAGAAGAGTTGCAGGCCAGACAGGCAGTAAAGTTGCAGGCCAAACAAGCAGATGAGTTCAGCCCCGGAAGGCAGAGATAAGAGATCACCTCAGACGGCAGAGAGAAGAGTTCGGACCTTGGCGAGAAGAGTTGCAGGACGGAAGAAGAAGAAGTTACTTGCAGTTGCGTCTAGAAGAAGTTGAAACCAGGCCAAGCCTGAGGGTGGAAATTCGTCCAACCCAAATCGAAGTGAAGAAATACGTCCAACTCAAGCCGAAGCGAATAAGCTCGTCCAACTCAAGCCGAAGAGAAGAATCAGCCGTGAACGACTGGTAGAGATTAGCGCCCAGTGTCGAAACCAAACCACACTCCGACATACAAAATTCTAGAGAGTAGGCAACTCGAAGTCTTTAAATTGTATGATAGAAGCTTGGTGCCACAGTCCACAAAACGGGTCGGGAAGTAAGAATAATTTTATGTAACGAACATTAGATATAAAAGGGTTGTTACCCTTTTTTATCAGTAATTTTTTGGCCTCGTGAGTTTTTTCTTTTACTTGTGTATTGCCACCCCTGTCGAACTCAACTGGCATACGGCCCAATCCCTGTTTGATCCCGTCTGTCTAAGATCTAATAACAACGTGGGTAGGCAGACCGGAGATCAGTACAGTTACCCTAGTAACCAGGTGTTGGAAGCGAGTTGGGAACGGCGAGGCTGGTAATCATCTAACCAAAGGGTTGGAACGTCACTCTTGAGCAGCGAGAGCGAACAGCTGACGCCGCGGCAAAACGTCACGTCACAGTTGGAGCCGCGAACGAGATCGAACGACAGAGTCGACGCTGCGACCAGGGGGAGCGACGTCACAGTTGGCGCCGTGACCAAAGGATTCGACCCTGGACCAAGTGACGTCACATCCCCCACCCATCACCTGTGCGTAAAAAGCAGGGCCGACCGGATTCTGTAGACTTGGATAGTAACTTGTCTATCTCAGAAAGAAATGGCAACCTACTGTGGAAAAAACTGCCTTGTCAGTCATGTATCGAAAGATACATGATCGCCTATGCGTGTATCACACATGGTATATAACTAACTAAACAATCCTAATGAAGAAATTATATGAGTGCAACTTGCTTTTATTCTCAAAGGAATATGAAAGCGATGGATATGGTTTACAACTTTGAACATCGTATGGAGGGTCCTAGCTGTGAAGGTCTGAACTGGGGGAACTAAGGAATGTCACTCGTCCATAGCAATAGTGATATTGTAGTCAACATATTGCGACGTTTAAAATCGCAATTACATAATTATTTTCTTTGGTTGTTTTACTCGTGTCTTCATCTTTTATCGGTAGATTTAAAACACATCGGATATAACGAGGGTATCGCCTGCCAAGTGAGAAACAGATTTGGATCCTGCCGAAAAATGCATATTTTTTAATAAGATTTCTCGAATATTATATATATATATATATCCGTAGACGAATATAAATATACTGTTTAATAAATAAACAGGGCGTCTACTCATATACTGATATTCACCAAAATAACTTTTAAGTAATAAAATATATATAGCCTCTTGTTTCAAACCCGGAATATTTTTTTTTCCATTTCATTTGTGATTTGTTTGTAGTTTTTGAAAATTGAGAGATGCATTTTTTTAAAATCCCTCATGAAATAAAAATTATTGCTTATAGGATTTTAAGTGTTTGATATTCTTTAATTATATATATATATATATATATATATATATATATATATATATATATATATATATATATATTTAAATTATTGATTTAAAATATGTTTTTTCGCTACTATTAGTTCTAACCATGTTTCAAAAATAGAAGAACACCGGATTATAGGAGCTTCTATTTTTGAAACATGGTTAGAACTGTGTAGCGGAAAAACATATTTTAAATCAATTAATTTATAATATTAATGCTCCTTAAATTTACATTGAGCACTATTTTGTAAAAATAAAAAATATTTTAAGAACACCGGATTATATATCTTACTGTTCTTTCTTTTATATATATATATATATATATATATATATATATATATATATATATATATATATATATGCTATTTTCATTTTTTATTTTTTGTTTAATCATATTTATGCAACTTTATGTATTTATTTTTAGCTTTCGATCATTAGTAGATTGTTTTTGATTTGAGAATCTATTCTTTATACATCGATTCAACAGATTTTAAGTATTTTTTTTCTCTTCTTAAAACTTAATGGACGCGTCTGGGACTTGGTTGTAAACTCTCGACCAGCATGGTTCTAAAAAAACTCACCTAGACACCAACAAACCTGAACCTAGAATCAAATCTATCTTTACATCATTGTAAAGCGTAAGCCTGATTTTCTTGACATTACTATCATTTTTTTTTTAATTTCTTTTTTTTTTTTCATACATTACGGTTGAGCTGATGTAAAAGCCAGTGACTGGAATATTCTGATGATAGTGGAATGACGGGTTGGTTAACGGTAAGGGCACTGTATACAAGTAAAACCCTATAAAACAGCGGTTGTCTTCCAAGTTTAGAATTTTATTTATGATTTATGGCGGTCTTAAATGACAAAAAGGAAATAGACGACATTAAAATCTCTAGCAGTATGTGACGGCCGGAGTCGTTACGCTATTTTTTGATGGTCGACACAGCGGCGTTTTCATTTCAATGGTCCAGCCATTAAAGGGGATTAATGAAGCAGACGACGAGCCGATCTTCACGGAGAATAATTTGGCAAGGACCAAGGTGGAGAAGAGAAGGTTCTTACTTTGCGAAGTAAAGGGAACAAAGGGGTGTTACAAAAATAAATTCACTATCAGCGCCTTCCCGATAGTTCTTCTATATATTGTTTGACAAGAGTTCTATCTTTATTTAGGTGATATAACAGTTATTGTCCGATATGTCTCGTAGGTAGATTTCAGGGGTTTATTTAAAATACTTGTAGCCCAAAATAGCCATGATGGATACTAGCAGGCATAGCTAAATGGTAAAGATTCCGTACATTGGAGTGTTAATATGGGACTTTCTCGTTCTCATAAAAAATTAATGCAAAAATGAACAAATTACTACCTTCAGAGGGCAACAACCTTTTTATTTAGTTTACTTGAGACGGTATATGCTGTTAGAGTATTTTGAAACCAGCGAGGTAAGTCCAAATTCATGTTCAGCCTGTTTGTTTTCACTTTCGTCACAATGCCGTTACCAAAAACATAAAACGAACTATGCCCTCACCAATAATGGGTTTGTAGCGAGAGCGTAGGAAAGAAATATGTATGTACCTTAATACGTTTCTCTCGTTATGTGCATTGCATATAATTACACCGATATTTCACGGACGGAATAGATGAATGGAAAAAGAATAACACAAATGCTTAGTTCACAGAGGTGTTTATAATGCTATGTCGTACATATATACAAGTGTCGCACGCAGAGAAATTGTAACATACGCTTCAAGAAATAGTGTTTAAGAAATGGGAACCTTACTTGTTATATTTCCCGAACAGAAAACAGAGATTAAGTCAGTTTTCCTATGAAATGGACTAGGCCATGTGCTTTTTCTTGGAAGACCTACCGCTGTGGCCCAAGGACGTCCTTTGTCTCTGGGCTCTACATGCTTTCGTCAACCCCTCTCTTGACATCATTCACCGGTCGTCACGTGATTTATGTGACGATCTCAGTCAAAAGGAGATAATCGCTACTTGTAATCCAACAGGTTAAACAGCAATGTAGACTATGGTCTCTAGTATGTATTGGCAACGATTCCAAATATCTTAATTAAAATTAATGGAATAGTCAACTAGAAAACACTCTTCTATATTTCCCAAGCCATAGCAATTTGCTGTTAATAAAAAAAACAATGTGTAAGGAGAAGCAACCAATACATAGAAGAGACATTTTACTAAGGTAGACCGAAAAGAAAGAAATATCGATGCTAAATAGCATCACGTTAAAATCGGTATTGGTACACAGCAAGACGGAGGATAAAATGAAGTCAGAGAGCGAAATTGCTTAAGGGGAAATTGAGATAATTAATGTCGTTTGGTGCTTAAGGCATGAAATAATGAAAAGTTATTTAGTTTTTATTTTCCGGAGTAAAAACAGTTGTCCAAGATATAGAGACTTACATATAAAACTCTCTGGAATTTATAAATTTTTGATGAAGAATTAGAAGATTGAAAAAATATATATATATACACACACACACACACACACATATATATATATATATATATATATATATATATATATATATATAAATATATATATAAGCAAATATATGTCTTAAAAAACACAATTTTACAATGGCTATAGACATTGACATTTGTGTGTATGTGAACATTTGTGTTTGTTCTTTGGTGAACGTTCGTACGTACGGGTATGTGTGTATAATGTTCACGGCGTCTTCCCGCAAGTGGGAAACGCTATGTTTTGCGAGAGCTTACATTGTAGATGTAAGTTGCCCAATATTTATAGTGTAGGGAGAAGAACCCCTAGTGACAATTCGGGAATCAAGGAGGAGCTAACTCCTATAAGTCTTAACCCATTTTGCTCTGACCACCGCTTTACCGGTGGTAGAGAAAAGTGACGTAATACTCAGCCACTGGTTGAACAATGGTAGAGAAAAATGACTTAATTCCCAGCCACCGGTTAAATGGTAGATAAACACTTCTAATTATTTTTTATATCTACCGTAAAACATTAAATACCAATTATTTGCTAATTTTGAGTCAGGAGTTCAGGCAGAGGAGATAAAAAGCTTTCAGAAACGCAAATCTCAAAGGGTCATTGAAGCCATCAGTATATTTGACTTCTCTTTCAAAGTAACAGTATATAATACCACGTGAAGAAGGCCATTTTGTAGAGACGATGCGAGTTTTAATTTATCCGGCTTATTGGACTTACTACTGAGATAGGACTAAATAGTTGTATCACCTGGATAAATGTTTATTTAGGTACTAATGACACCAGGAAGGTCGTTGATAAAGATACAAAACAACGTAAGTCCAAGGTTAGAGCTCTGTGGGACCACCGCATCAATATGAATTGATCCAGAAGTCGCTCGGCCCGGCCTTCATTACACGAATTATTAAGGACGATTAAATGAAGCTCAATATTCGTCCAGAAACACCACTGAGCTTGAGTTTGCGGAAAAGGCCAGCTTGTCAAACTTTGTCAAACGCCTTTAATATATCTAAAGCCATATCGCATCCTCGATTTTTTTATCTAACAACTGGAGAACAAGTTCATTAATAACCCTAAACAGATCGGCGTTAGGCCAAGAGTAACGAAAGCCATACTGCTTGTCGGAAAAGATGTCATTAGCCGTGATATTTTTAACCAATGTCACGTTGCTTTGAAGTTTACCAAACAGAGCTAAAAGATTAATAGGGCTATAATTCGAGGGATCAGAATAAGGAATTTAATCTAGTGTTTCGAGTGAACAGGAGCCAATACAATATGAATATTGCAGGCATAGAGTAAAATCTCTCGATCACTACAATTTTCAAGTCTCGGGTCAACCATCATATATCGTACATATCATCATAATATTCACTTATTTCTTCTTCCGTCAATACAACAACCTTATTCCGTAACCCGCTGCGTTGAGTGGCTCTTTGGCCTTATATTATATCATAGAAGGCCATCAAATCACTGTTCTTTGTGATTTTGTTAATCCTGATACACTTATAAAATCTAACAGAACCAATAAAGTAATTAAAGAATATAAGCAAACAGAACCTTCTTAGTGGTAGAGTCGTCAGTTAAAAGTATATCTGCTAAAGTATATGACAAAATAGGTGGTTATAAGGATCCTGAAATTGAAATTAAAGAATGTGTTACCTTAAAATTAATGTTAAACTTTTTGTAATTGGAATCTAGATTAGGACCAAGAAGAATAAGCGCATTAACAATATCCTTGGTTTTATCTCTTTTCAATCGCTTAAAAAATGAAGTATCCTTGTGAGGCTGCTTATTTATCAATCTAAAGAAAATGTATATTGGTTGCTAGGCATGTTAAATATCGCTTAACATCAACATTTGTGTAAGTAGAATGCATTTTTACTATCTTGCCTTAATCTATGCCTCAGTTAAAGACCCGGTAAGACTTTGTACTGAACAGAAGAAGAAGAAGAAGAAGAAGAAGAAGAAGAAGAAGAAGAAGAAGAAGAAGAAGAAGAAATGGAGGAGGAGAAGGAAGAGTAAAAAAATGAATATGCGGAGTAAAACGAGAAGAAGAAGAAGAAGAAGAAGAAGGTGGTATGAGGGAAAGCGGAGGAAGAGGAAGACAAAGAAGGAGGTGGAGCAGGATGAGAAAAAGAAGAGGCATAAGTAGGTGGAGGAGGTAGAGGAAGAGGAAGAGGAAGAGAAGAAGACAAGGAAGGAAGAAGAACAGGAGAAATAGGAGGAGCCAAAGAAGAAGAAGAAGGGGGGAGGCGGAGGAAAAGAAAACGAAGAAGATTAAAAAGAAGGAGGAACAGCAAAAAGAGTTGGAGTAATAGAAGAATGACGTAAAAGAAGGTGAAAGAAGGATGAGGAGAAAAAAGCGGGAAAATATGGCGGGCAAAAGCATAATAATAATGAGTAGGAGGAAAAGTAGAAGGGGAGGAAGAAGGATGAGAAGAAGGAGGAGAAATAGGGGTAAACGAATAATAATAAAGTGCAGGAATAACAATAATAATAATAATAATAATAACAATAATAATAATAATAATAATAATATCTTCATCGGAGATAAAAAAAAAAAAAAAAATTAACATGAAATAAATAATAACCACGACCTGCCTTAGGTCTTTAATATCCATCATCGAATGATGATGATTTAATTTTATATCATCTTTTTAATTTTATACATATGTACTATATAAATTTATTCCAAGTCATTTTGAGTCTGGCGACTAATTGTTTCTTTCAATAGAGATTAATTCCGAAAAATATTCTAAATAATTTGCGTTGAGTTGCCCTACATCTAGTTTTGTAAGATAAATTGATGTTGAGAAATCTAGCTTAATGAAATGATATTCAAGTTGACAGATAGAAAATGGAAATGCGTAATTAGATGAGGTGGTTCAATATTGAAACAGCTGAAAGCTTATTTACAATCGTTTTTTTGCAGAGATTCTTTTCTCATTTGGGAGTCGAATAATGGAGTCAGATTTCATTCACATATAAAATATCACATTATAAACGCCTTAAAGAAATCCGCTTCGATTTTTACCAAAAATGTTTTATCAAGAAAACATCGAAAAGAGCCGAGCAAAAATGTAATGGAAGACAAAGCAGGCTTAGAAAACAAATAATTAAATATATAAAAAGAAGTTAAATCTCTCGAAGTTTTCAGTGGAATCGATCGAGTCTTTTCGGAAATCTTATTCTGCATATAAATTTATTGGAAAAAAAATTAATTCGCTTTATGTCACTTTTTTCTGCGTATCTGAGTAAATTTTAATTTCATTTGTCAAAATATTTTTTATAGTTATTTAAAAAGTTTTTTTTTTCTAGGTAAACAATACTACATTATTTTCGCTTTTCCATAAAAACACAAATTGTATTTCTATTATATATATATATATATATATATATATATATATATATATATATATATATGTGTGTGTGTGTGTGTGTGTGTGTGTATTATTTTTATTTTCAATGAATTCCCCTCTAGCAAGGCGATAACGCTACTAAGACGCAAGTGGCTATTGTAAAAAAAGGATTTTAGAGGGAAGTGGAAACCCAATTCTAAACTGGAAACAAGTTATAACAATCTACCCCCTTTCAACAGCCCGTGGAGGAATGTGAATTGGGCGATAGGCAAACCTCTCTACACCTATTGAGAGGAAAAAGTAAATAAATAGTAAATAAAATTTCAGAATTAGACGTTAGAAGTATAGATTTGAAGTAGACTTTAGAAGGAAATGGAAATCCATTCCTGAACATGAAAGAAGTGATAAACATCGACACCTGTTCAACAGACTGGAGAAGAGTATGGACCAGGCGACAGGTGAAACTATCTACTCATATTACTCATTTTTTATATAAAAGAGTCGCTTTTTTTAAAACAATTAGTATTTAATTCTAAATAAATATATATTATCATGCATATTCCTGACTTTATTGAACTGTTTTCTTATCAATTTGCAAGCGATTATTGGCATCTTTGTTGTTATCACAAACTTTCTCATTGCGCAAACGAGAGACTTAATAATGAAAATCTCCTCAACGTCAGGGTTTGAACCTGCATCGATTTTGACAGAAGCCATCGTTCTTTATTGATTTGTTTATGCTTTGGATACGAAAATATTAGAAGATATGGGTCTTCCAAAATATCTGAACAGGAGTTAGCATTCTTCAAAAGGATAATCGAACCTTGCTAACATTGGACGCTCTCTTTTTCCGATGAGACCAATGACAGCGCCGTTAACTTTTAGATTGTCTACATATCTCGAATCAGCATAGGCATATCCATCTACATAATAAATGCGAATGTCAGTGTGCCACTGTGTCCCATTTTTCATCTTTGCCCCTACAGGTCGTAGCCCAACATTTCAGACCATTTTGGAATCAGGACGATTCCTTGGGGAAATTAAAAACATCCCGGGACATATCCGGACCCGCAATCCTGAAATTTTGGAATCTTAAGTTTTCGTTACTGAAATTGGTGACATTTTACGTAATTTTTTGTGACAATATTTTTGTACGATAACAATTTTTGTAAATTGGAAATAAGTTTGTTAATAATCGAAATTAACTGCGAAATCCAGCGAAAGTCACCCATGAAAGAAAAATAATTGTTTATACGGAAAGTAAGGATCTACGTACATCAAATTATCTTTAAATTAAGATGCGGCAGAATATTTATCGTCGAACTTTTAAAAGGTAAGCTTAAATATTAATGCAAATGCTTAAATTTTGAGATTGGTTTTGAGTTCTTCCGTAGTTTATTGTAGCATATATCATACTGCAAAAGTATAGCTCGCAAAAAGAAATCTCTGCCAACAGAGGACTAGATTGCAATCAAATGAGCCAAGGCTAGGGCGAGGAGTCCCGTGCAAATGAAAACCAGGATCAAACGGCAACTAGGAGAGCTTTCAAAACTGAGAATATACAAACACTTAGGGACTCACAAACCTCTGAACAAGCTAATAAAGTGCCCCCGCAGGAGCTAGATTAAATGCCACTTGATAGGGCGGCTTTTAAGTTAGTATAAGTTATAGCAGGAAGAACTTACAAGACAGACAGAGAGAGATTGAAAAAAAACACGAGAAAATTATTGTCTGGAATGTTGGAAGGAATGCAGTTGTCTAATGTTGCTTTCATCCAGATCTTGGACAGGAAACAGATGTGAATGATCTGTTCATCTATCAAGGAAACGACAAATATTTGTTTATTTCTCTACGAATGAGTTTAAAATTGACCAGCCATGATGTTCATTCTTTTTTCGGTAAAAAAAATCTACCGGAACATATTTATCACAGTCGTCCTGAGTATGACGATAAACTACATCCAGCAGCAAAGCCTCTGGTCGGGAGATTGGCTGTTTAGAGGAGCCTGGACCCACCTCTTAACTGCTGTTATTCCGTGACCCACTCTGATGTGGGTTGATAGCGCCCCTTAGAGTCCTAGCTACAAACATCAGTAGTCCATTTTTTTATAATAAAATGACCAACAATACATTTTATAGCAAAATAGCAATCAATGCAACACTAAAAAAAATATAAAAATACATTTTTACAGTAAAATGACCAACAATACATTTTAGGATCTACAAACTATTGGTGAAATGAGCAAATTGTCGCCATTTAATATTTTTAATTTCGCGCATGCGTGTTGTTTGTCTTTAATTAATTTGTGCACCGTCTATCATAAAAAGAGCACAATGATGCAACTGGCTCGGCGGAAAATTTAAAAACTGTATACTGTACTGCTTGGCATTCGCAACAAGTATTTAAGTGTCAATCTTACGAGAGTGTAGAGCATTTGGAAAGAGCTGGATGGGTATAACAGTGAATACGATGGTAATCACAAGTGATGGCGACGCTATGCCTTCATTCTTCGTTCCAGAGGATGTCAGACCCCCACACGGAGGCCTAAATCAAGTGATGTAAGAATGTAGAGCCGCGCTTGGTCAAGGGGGTTGCTGCTGGAAGACCTATGTCTGGCAACAGGACACTGCACCATGTCACACAATCAGAAGAACCCAATCATGGCTGTCAAATAATTTCTGCGACCACACCTTAAATCTGAACACCTAACTCCCTAGATTTCAACCCCCTTGATTATTATGCGTGAGGCGCAGTTGAACGAAAGAACAACAACATTCCTTGTAACACCAAAGATGAAGCGAAGGCAAGGATTATGGCAATATTCACCAACTTAAACAAGGAGACCGTCCAGAAAAATAGCAGGAGATTCCGAAGTCGTCTTCAGACTGTGGTTATAACCAATTGTGATTTTATTGAATAAATCAACGTTTTAGTACTTCAAGATATTTTGGTGTAATTTTGGTAAATATATCTGTTAAAATGAGATGTCAGTGTTATTTTAATTTTTGCGTAATTTAGACGACAATTCATCCATTATATCCTGTATAATCTTTACAGGAGTTAGATTATCTGGGATGAGCTCTTCAGTCATCATTTCCCAGGATAGATACAATTCGCTTACTCTGTCCTGTCGGCGAAGATCTATCTACATTCTACTGTTTGTTTTTTTTCCAGGCACGAATTCTTCGTTATCGCTATTTCCATGAGAAAAGTTCTGGTGAGCTTCATTCTTTACTTCCATCAGTTCAAACCATTATAGCTAAAACAAGCCATTCCAGTTCCACGGAGTCGAAACATTGCCGTGTGCTATGGATCCGAAATGTAAAAAGAAAGTTTCTATCAGACAGCTTTTTCTATCCCCCTCTCTAACTGTAACATCGATGAACAGACAGCACGTCTATCTTAATATTTTCAAGTCAAGAGTCAATCTTAATATTTTCAAGTCAAGAGTCAATCTTAATCTTTACTTCCTAACATATCCTTTTTCTTCATATCGTGGTGTAAGCACGTTGAAAATGACTGTCTTTCTTTCGCAAACTGAAGTTGAGCAGCGTCGAGCCTAGTCAGTACTTACATGGGGACAGCTTGTGAACGCCGGGTACTGAAAGCTAGCTCTTACAATCCGAAATAAGTTCCGACTTTAAATAACTCACAAACGGTTGTAAAGCCATTAAAAAAAACGAATTCTTTATGCAACACCTCATTCATTATTACTATTTTAACGTTAACTCTCTACCTTGAGTGGTCATGGAACCTTTTCTCGTTTAAAATTATATCTAAAATATAAAATAAAAAGGATAGATAAAAGATGATACGTGGACGTTTTCGCTAAACAGGAATAATCTTCCGGGCCCGTCTATTTGAAACTCTATTGGACTGTTTACAAAGAAGAAATATGAGTAAAAATAAGAAAGTCTGCAATGAACAAAGAGATCACAATACTGTGAGGAAAACACATTGTCATAATTAGAAGCAATCACGTGTATTTGTGACAGCAATCGAAAGGAACGGATTCTTTAGCAGTTTCATAACTTTGAAAACGACTGTAATGGCTGCCATCTTAAATCAGGAAAGACAATTACAGACAAGTGAGTGACGATCGCCAAGTTGTCTCTAAGCCTGAAGACGATAGGTATGGCTACCTGACCTTGGACCTGTAGATTTGAACTAATTAACAAAATTTTGTTGCGGACAGCAATTAAGGTTAATCTTGAAAGGAGATTAGACAACGTAAAGGTTAGAGGGACAGTGACATTAAGTTATTCCCCCGAACTGAAACGCTTATATAGCTGGCAGTGAAGAGTAGAAAAGAAAGAGGTGGTGTAATTAGACCAGAATGTGTTGAAAGGTTGAGAATGGATTGTTGATGACAGTCTCGCGGTGAGTAATTCTCCGTATTAGATGTGAGAGATGTGAGTCACTAACCGTAATCAGTCTGTCTTTAGAGAGTAGTAATCAATTGATATGAATCGTGAAATATCCAAATTACTTTTATTTAAAAACTCTTTATTTTTATTATTATTATTATTATTATTATTATTATTATTATTATTATTATTGTGTATAACGTTGTTATTTTAATGTCTTTAATAAATAAATTGTTTCTTAACATATTATTCTTGTATCCTGTAGAACCGGATCCAAACTATGGTCCTTTGTCCCTTTGGAGAATTGATAACACTTTTATTAGTCTATTGGATGTTCCGAGTAGGGCGATTTTCTAGGCAACTTATATGTTGATGTCACCTGGAACATTCTTAGTAAAACTGTCCATTCCCTTTCTCATGAGGCCCAAAGCTCCGATTACAATTGGTACAATCTTCATCCCCCACATCTTGATAATCTCGATATCCAGGTCCTTGTATTTGGACAAAGACTTCTTCTTCTTCTTCTTCTTCTTCTTATTATTATTATTATTATTATTATTATTATTATTTCTTCTTCTTCTTCTCCTTCATCTTCTTCTTCTTCTTCTTATTATTATTATTTCTTCTTCTTCTTCTTCTTCTTCTTATTATTATTATTATTATTATTATTATTATTATTATTATTATCATTATTTCTTCTTCTTCTTCTTCTTCTTCTTCTTATTATTATTATTATTATTATTATTATTATTATATCATAATTTTGCATTTCGCTCCTTTCCTTAGTTCGTACGACATTTATGTCCTGCCATTACCTCATAAATAATGGACTATCCTGTTTTGATTGCAACGAGAGTAGGCAAAAGTCACCACTTGATTTCAGTGGAAAAGTAAAAGAAAGATAAAATAAAAAAGAAAGAAAAGGAAAAAAGGAGAAGATCGAAGTGTTTAACGGCTGTTTCAGTGAAATGCAAAAAGTTGTCAATTTTAAATCTGTTCATTTGTACCCACTTCTTAAAATAATGATCAGCATTCACATTCATGAGGGCTACGGAGATATTTTGTCAAAGTTGTTAAGCTCAAATATTTAACAACACGATAGGGATACGGATATATATATATATATATATATATATATATATATATATATATATATTGTCGTAGAACTTACCAGGATCTTGCTAAATCATTAACTTAAGAATTAAGATTCATCAAAAAATTAAAATTGGAAAACCGTGAACTTTTCACGGGTTAAAACTAGTTACTATAATTTCTAGTATTGACTACGATACAGAGGATATTTGTACTATTTGTTACTCAATGCAAGGCCCAAGAACCACTCAAGTTAGAGGGTTCCTGAATAAGTTTGTTTACAGTATTGATCATGATGTACAAGGTTGAAGAGCTACAGAGGTAGAGTGTTACAGGTTAAGAGGCACCACCCTAAGCGAGGTGATAATGCCCCCAAGTAGCAATGGTAATCCGGAAGTGAAAAAGAAGGAAAAGTCTGTAGACTGAACCGGAAACCCGTCCTATACAGTAAAGCAGGGATAAACCTCAACTCCTGTCCAAAAGACAAGGGAGGTGTATGAACTGGACGACAACAAACCTATCTTCTTCTTTGTATGAATGTAAGCAAAGGGAGCTAGTGGAGATTTTGATGGTATGTAGGATAGATTTTATGTTTTTACACTTGAAGTAGTTAAGGTTGTAGTGATCGAGGAAGCATTCTCTTGGGAGTCTGTTCCACAAAGTAGCGGTTTTCACAAAGAAGCTGGAATGGACCTTCTTCTTTACGAATGGAAAACGGATGGTGTTTTCGAACCTGTGTGCCTTGCATGAATGACCCAAGCTGTAAACGTCTGAACAGCTTAAACGAAGGAAGATAGCTCGTCTGAACTATTTATTATGGAAATAGCGAGAGAGTAGCTACAGGCTTTCGGCGTCCAATCCGCTGACCTTCGCCTTGTAAATGTTTTCAGGTCTGTGAAACCTGGAAAGCGAGTATTGGGCAACTCCAGCCAATATATGGCAGAAATACTCAATATTTTGTCTGATCTGACTCTTTTAAATAAATTGTTAGGCAGGAAGGCTTTACTAACTCAAAGCGTTCTTTCATCATTGGACTTAGGAAGCCATTGTATCCAATTGACAGTTTAGATATTTCTGAACAAATACATGTAATGCTTGTCTTTTTTTTAAATCTCCCCGTCCTGTTCCACCATCCATTGACACATGCTCATCAGGTGCATGGCCAGCTACGCCCCTGGGTCCATTTTACCCTCGTAATGCAACCGCGACTTCTACTCCAACAATTTATTTTCTTCAAATTCCCGCCTATGGAACTCCCTTCTATTTAGTTGCTACCCCGATAACTACAATCTTTAAAAATTTAAATACAACGTCAATCGCCATCATCTATCTTCTTGAACTCCGTTCATCATTTGTCCTTTCCGGAATCCTCTCTCTATACTCAGTCTTTCCCCCCTACTTCCACTACCCGTAAAACCCTTCGTGTGTCTGTTTTGCTTTGGTTTCGTTTGCTTTGGTTTGTTTTACGACATCAGTTTATTTAATGCCGACAATTGTTACTTCAAAAATGTATTGCTGGTAATATTTTTTTCTTCAATAATGTATTTCTGGCAATATTTTTTCTTCAAAAATCTATACCTGGTAATATTGTTCCTCCAGAAATGTATCGCTGGTAATATTTTTCAAAAAAGATAAAGCTGGTAATATATTTTTTTCAGAAAAGTATCGCTGGTAATAATGTCTTGCTGGTAATAATTTTGACAAAACATTTCTGGTATTAAAACCTATTTTTATATTTTCATAGTGTTTTGAACCCTGTTTGGGGGTGGGTAAGTATTTACCCATAGCTGAGACCCTAACAGGTGTTACCACCCCGGGTCAGGGTGAACCTGGCAACATCATCAATTAAGAGGTGATTCCACGCTCCTGAAAACTTCCTGATCAGAGGCATTGCTGTTCGACATAGTTTATCGTTATACCCAGGACATGGATGTAGTTTACCTTATACCCAGAACGCGGATATAGTATATCATTACACCCAGGACGTGGATGTAGTTTACCATTATACCCAGAACGCGGCTGTGGTTTATCGTTTTACTCAGGACGCGGATGTAGTTTATCGTCATACAGAGGACGGGTTTTGCTTTGAAGGAAATGTTTAAAGAATATGTTCATTGAGTGTCGCTTTTCCGAGACCTGATGTGTCAAAGATTCTGAGAATGCCGTTTTCTTTCCATTTTCCTTGTTATATCCACATTGCTTAGACGCTCTGTCCATGGTATTCTCAGTATCCTTCTGTAGAACCACATTTCCATTGCATCCAGTCTTCTATTCAACTATAAGAAAATTGACCTGGATTCCCTGCCAGGTACCAAAACTGCTATTACATAGTATTTTCATACTCTTTTCTTTGTAACTAAAGGTTGTTCTTGTCTCTCAGCAAACTCTTTATCGTTTGTAATGCATCTTTAGTCATTCCAAAGTATGTCTGGATGTTGTTTTCTCATTTTCCATCCCTGTTAAAACCTTTCACTGATAGTTAAACTTGATATTTTGACGTTTTCAATTCGTACTTCTCATCTTGAGCATTCCTCTTTCAGAAAATCATTCTCTTTTCTTACAACTTAATCTTTTACCCTTGCTTTCCTTTAATAGCTTTCCCATTACTAACTTTCTAGTAGGTCCTGCACTTAGCAAAATATAAAAAATCCTAAAACATGATCATCAACAACAAGAACAAAATATTGTCTTCTAATTCACAGGTCATTTGGTGATTGTAGTTCTAATAATAACGATAAAAACATATACATAGCTTCTACAAACTATACATTATCTCGCCGGATAATTTATCATATAGTAAAGCATTAAATCCATTAACCAGTACAACGAAAGAAAACTTGAAAGAAGAATTATCTTTATCAATAACACAAATAACCCCTTAAACTGTAATAAACTACGACAAAAATTAGAAGGCCAACGCCATTATCTTATTTACGGAAGAACACGGGTAATATCTTTCATAAATAAGAAAAAACGACACAACAGACTGACGCAATACATTAATAAAACATATTTATAAATACAACCTGTCAATATACACACATACACAAAATACTAGTTGATAATGACCTGTGAATCCCCAAAACGCATAGAAGTTATTATTTAATGTTCAAACTGTTGTTGTGATCTCCCTCTATGTTAGACTCTTCCGCCTACTATAATGTTAGTAGGAGAGAAGGCCTTGAGGAACAGTCGCATAGATTGTTCAACTTTCAAACTCTCTGCCTCGGCAGAGAGGAACTCGGCCGAAGCTTTGCCGCTGGGGAGGTAGAGAGACCCTGAACCCGTTTAGGCGGGTTCAAACGAAATATTTTTGGCCGAGCCTACGGGCTCGGAGAAACCCACGTTAAATTCGACCTTGTGCCACATACAATCCTTGTAGGGGTACTGTTAAATATACAAGTCGAATAGATTGTTCATTACTGTCTAACTCTCTGCCTGAAGCAGAGAGGAACCCGGACGAGGCTTTGCCGAAGGGCAAAGTTTCGTCCGGAGTGGTAGACTGAACCTGAATCTGTTTATGCGGGTTCTAAGGGAATATTTTTGGCCGAGCCTACAGGCTCGGAGATCTCTCAGGAAACACGGCCTTGTGCCAAATACATCCCACGTGCGGGGGTGTTAAATATTAACAGTCGAATAGATCTGTTGCAGTTGTGCTGGTTAAACTGTCTGCCTCCGGGCAGAGAGGATCCCCAGTCGAGGCTATGTTGTTGTGCCACATCCTACCTCGTGGGGAGGCTGGTAAATATAACAGTTGAGTAAATTGAACGCTGGGTCAACTGACACCCACTCACTAGTCTTCTGCTGTATTTACTGTTTAATATATGATATATCTTCAACTTTGTTTTTCTTATTCCTTAACCATTTACTTGGTCACAAAACAAACTCTTCCCGAAAACCAGAAAATTGCTACAAACTCTCGAGAAATTAAATAAAAGAAAATTTTAATCAATGCCTTTTTTTTGTGCCGGGTGTCCGTTGTTCAGCATTATATATACCTCTATGTGTTATTTAATGCCGAAATCTAAATACTATGTACGAAATTTTATTTTATTTTTGTAGGTAACAATCGTTTAGGGATACAAGTTTTACTAATTAACCTATAGCTGGAGAAAAGGTAGATTCATCCTTTTCCCAAGGATATTTGTGCGTAACCAAACTTACAGCATCTGGTATTTCTAAACGGTTACCCATTTAGGCACTGTACAGGCTCGAGGTTGCTTAACTTCCGTCGTTGTACTGAAACCGGTGAGAGTGAAAGAGAAAGGGAATTTAGTGAGGAGAAAACACTGAGTTCGGAAAGATTGCGATTTATGTTGTTTTTAAAGTTTTGAAGTTCGTAATTGTTAGTGAAGATAGATCTACAGACGAGGTGCTCGGGAAAAATTATACGAATAGAACTTACTGTTTCGTCTAGTTATTTCAAATGTAATTATTACAGTTAGAAAGTGTATTTAGGGAGTTAAGTTTTACACGTCGAAGAGATCAGACGTGGTTATTTCGTGTCTCGGGGAAATTAGACGGTTAAGTGAGGGAGTATACAACATAACTATCGAGAGTACCTCCTCAATGGGTACCTTGGTGAACAAACTCACCACATCCAGGTTCACCATCTGGTTGAATTGGATGGGAGCAATATTTTCACAAAGTGGACGGAGTTCCGGACATACATGGTGTCTTTCCTATTAATGGGTCGATTATATCTACTAGGAAGCGACTCAGAGGAAGCACATAGAGTCTTGGCAGCTAACAATCGACCTTAACGAAATAACGTCTTTGTGAATTGTTGGCAGGCCACACATTTGAGGTAGCTTACTCATAAATAATTACATCGGCCACATTACTACATGCCTATCTAGATTCCTTACGTTACACATTTCCGACATAGCTCCATCAGAACCCATTTCACTAACTTGCCAGACTTCTTCCGAAATATACTAGTAGAAAATACAAGAATAATAACCTCATCCACATGTAAAAAAAGATTAAGAATAATGAAAGCCTAAATAATAATAAAGAAAAAGCTCAATACTCAATGCTATTAACTACGAACACGGCCACAATGTGCTGACTGTGTTCGTAAAACAAACAATCCCTATTACTCTAGAAACATACACACAACCCATACATCAAGTTAAAAAAATAAAAATATAACCACCCTTGACAATGGTTAAAAGTATAGCCTAAAGCGCTCGAAATTACAGAATATTTGAACATTTGAAAAGAAAACCCTTGTTCGAACACAAGAAAAATTAAATAAAAATATTAATCGCATCACCATGTCTGTTACATTTAATGAAACACACATATATATATATATGTGTGTCTGTGTGTATACACACACACACACACACATATATATATATATATATGTGTGTGTGTGTGTGTGTGTGTCTGTGTATATGTATTAAACCTACAATCCAAAGTCTTGTTCCATTCTTATTATCTATAAATTAATAACTATTTAAGGAAAAAATCTGACAATGTCTGCAAAAAATAATTATTTATAGATAAGAAAATGATATATTTATAGATGATCATAAATAAAATCATTTTTAAATATTATATTAAATTCTAATATATTAATTTTACAATTCCATATATACTCTAAAAAGGAGTAAATACTTTATATTTGTAGGAATAAAAATATAAAAAATATAAACATTAAAAATATGACTTATTCATAATTAACCATTGAAGAAAGTCTTGATATTTATAAAAATAAGAAGCAAATAAAGAAATAAAAATGCCAAATATATTGTCACTTGAACCGAGATGATGTTTACAAAATAAGACAGTATCTTAAATAACCGGAGAAAAAAAGGGAAGTAGATGTTAATGAATAGACACCCCAATTCCTCACTTTAATTTGACCGAATTTACAATCACCAAACATGGCGATATAAGAATTAGCTTAGAAAATGAAAATCTGGCCACCCCTAAATAATAAAATTTAAAATGTCTTTGACCTCATCAACAAAATATTAAGACTGTCTAAGATAATATTACGTAAATCAATTTCTTGGAAAGTTATTTTTAAAATCGCTTAAGAATGGAACGAGAGTCTGGATTGTAGATTTAATTTTAAAATTAATCTAGATTTGAACATTTCTGTTTTGAAACATTGGATGTTCTGTGTCGCGATGGAATCATATTTTTAAAAAATAATTATAATATTAAGCTCTAAGGATCGTATTGAGCATTGATTTTTTTAAAGAAAAGCTAAGAACTCTAAGTTATAAATCTCACAGTTATTTCCTATTATTTTAAATAATATATATATATATATATATATATATATATATATATATATATATATATCCTATTATTCCTATTATTTTAAATGTATATATATATATAAGTGTGTGTGTGTGTGTTTATATATATATATATATATATATATATATATATATATATATATAAAATTGAACATAGAAGTCAACACTTTGAGGCGACAGTCTGTTTCATGCTATATGCAATCGTCAGGCCACATATGCTGTTATTTTTCTCGGCTATTTATATATATACGGGATGGTGGTGCATTGTGGGTATTCTATTATGGCGGTTATTTTACCGGAAGTCGCTTGTTTATTTTATAAATTATATTGCACGTTTTTATTTTTATTTATTTGTTTTTTTGACTTATTTTATTTATTCATTTATTTTACGTATAAAAAATTGTTTATATACTTATTTAACAGTTTTGTTTTGGTTTGAGAATATATATTTATATATATATATATTATATATATATATATTTATATATTTATATTTGGGATTGGTTTGTCTATTTATTAATAGTATTAACTCTGCAACTTATTGATTATTCATTCGACGTTAATTTTGCACCGTTAATATTTCAACATAGTCTCCTTACTTACTTACTTAATTACTTACTTACTCTTTTATTTGGTGAATATTAATCGAGTAGGCAAACTGCAAATTGGCGATACCAAAATTGAACAGGTACAATATATTGGGAAAGTGTTTAACAGAGGACGGAATATGTGACACAGAAATCCAAAGGAGCATTTGAATAGCGAATATACCTTCCAAAAGCTAAGCAAAGTCTTAGGAAACAGGAAAATTTGGTTAGAATCAAACAAAGCAGTGCTGAACAGTTACGTTATACCAGAGTAAAAAAAAAAGAATACTGAACTGTTACGTAATATCAGAATACTTGACAATCTCCTTAGAGAATAAGCAACAGAAATATGGTTATGTAGTAGGACATGGAAGATACAATTAACAGAACGGGTGAGTAATGTCGAAGTTTTAGAGAAAATGATAATAAACTGGACACATATCCATAATGTTATAATGTCTCAGTTGAAATTTCTAAGGCGCATAATGAGGAAAGAGGGCTTGGAAAATTTGATACTCACAAGGCAGATTGAAGGCAAGAGGGACTGATGTAAACAACGCAGAAATATTGAGTAAATGTATGGCGGACTAAGGTTTAGGAGAGATAACGAAAAGAAAATTTATTGTGCTACAAAGGACAGGAAATCGCGGAGTGCCATGATCATCAACTTCCTTAAAAGACACGGCACTTAGAAGAATCTTCCTGGGTCTGGCGATAAATACAACCGCGTCCTGGGTAAGACGACAAACTATGTCTAACAGCAAGGACTTTGATCAGGAGGTTTTGAGGGGCGTGGAACCACCTTTTAATTGCTGGTGTTCCCAGGACCACCCTGTCCCGAGGTGGTAGCACCTGTTAAGGTCCCAGCTAGGGGGAAATAGTTAACCCCAAACTGGGGTCAAAGCACTATAAAATTGTAAAAATAGGTTTTAATACCAGCAATACATTTTTGAAAAAAAGAAATATTACCAGATATAAATATTTGAAGGAAAAATATTACCAGAAATAGATCTTTGGAAAAAAATATTACCAATAATAAAAATTGTCGGCATTAAAGAATTCATTGAGGTCGATAATCCGTAAAACAATTCAAATCAAACCAATCTTAGAAGAGCATTAATTATCATTATGTACTAAATATTTTACATCAATATTTAACACCTCAGCGTCAGACAAGGGATTTTTGCTCCTCTTTCATCGGTAAGATAAAATATTATATGAAAATATTATCCCAATAGAATTAAAATCTTCTATTTAAATAAATAAATGGCGCTTTCAGTCTGTCCGTGTGTTTGAAACCCATTTCACTCGGGCCACTAAAACATTGTGAAATCATTTTTTTCTTCAAAATTCCAAAGAATCAAAGAAAATGTGTAAGGTTTCGTGACTTGAGGCTTTTAATTCCCGTCGACTTTGTGATTTAAAAAAAAATCAACACAATTGACGTTCCACTCATTTGTGATTTAAAGAACTCAGTTTTCGACTTTGATTTGAATTTCATCCCAAATCGGACTTTTGACCCAAATCGGTCCTTTGGCCGGAATTGGATATATAGCCCGAATCAGAGTGTGTGGTTTAGAATTTCTATGGAGTGAACTGAGGAATTCAAAGTTATTTCTTCATAATTATTATTCTTGTTATATTAGCTGGACCACAGATCCCTTTTAGTTTTAGGTCGGAGTCCCAATTAAGCCTCTATAGATTCTAGTCCGGCTTATAAATTAGTTTATCATAATATTCTTTGCTGTTTGCTTTCTGCCTGCATTACTTTCTTTTATGTCGTTTGTTTTTTAATATATATTTCACCTGTTTTTTCTCTATTTTTCTTCATGAAAATTTCAAGCTGCAATTCCTTTAAAAACTAGTGATTACAGACATTTTTTAAAGAATATACTCCTTTCAATTTTCCTTTTCTCTCCACTATCAACTTCCTTCCTATCCTTGCGTTTTTAGGTTTCTTTAAGAATTTCTTTTCTACAACTGTTTATCAATTTATTTTCCTAATTTACAGCGGAGTATTTTCTATTTTTTTTTTATTTTTTTAGTAAAATTAATTTACTTTAAACAATTCCATTTGTCAGCAAGATTCCAGACATTCGCTTAATAGGCTGAATCTTCATTTGAGTTGTCTGATCTCAAGGTCACTTAAGGCAGCGAGAATAAACATTTTGAAAAGTGAATAAGGATAAAAAAAATAGTATGAAAATACGAATAAAAAGTAGAAAAAAAATGTTTTTTTTTAAATGTGACGCATGCGCATTATGTATCAGACACTTGGGTAAAAACAATTAATTCGCACGTTTGAAAATCAATCAGAAATAGCTGCAGTCTGTAAAAGTTGAGAAGAAAGAGACAAATTTGAAATTATTTTGCTAACCTCTGAAATGACAAATTACAAATGATTGAAAACCGCTTTGAAGACCAAATTTTAATTAAACTAAATATTTAAACGTTTGTGATTGCTGCTCTTCGTCCTAGACAGATCCAAAAATGAATACATGACATGATTATAATTGATAAATTTCTGATGATATGAATTACATTCATTTCATCAACATTTGTAAATATAGAAATATGGGTCGATCACTAAGGAAAGATGACATGCCAAGGGTTTTATGTCGCATTTCTTTTTAACACATCCATGAAGAATTAGCAATATTATTTCTTTGAAGCACTAATTGAATATTTTATTTCAATCAATATGCAATAGCTAAAAATGAATTCTGCGTTCGATATTAATTACGGTTGATGGATTACAGATAATTCTTTTTTCGTATTAACATTTCCATGTTCTTTCTTTTAAACATATTTTTGATACATTTCAAGAAAGGAGAATATAGCGAAGAACACAGTCCATATAATTCTGAAATATTTTGATAGTTTAACAGACGGCTTCTCTGATCGTGTGATAACATCTGATATTTTTTATATCCAATATGTGTAAATTGTCAAGTTTAATGTCGTCAGGTGAGCAAATTTTGTTAAATAATTCAAAGTACTTGATAGCGAACCTTTGAGGAATACAAGACTTACAGTTCAAGTAAAACTACTTTTGATAATGACACATAATGATATACAGCAGTTACAGTTCATGTAACATGAATTTTGACAATGACACAGTGTAAGAAAATATTTACCGCTCAAATGAGAATGATTTTGATAATGACATATATTGGAATAGATGAGTCATGGTTCAGTGTAGCATGACTTCTGATAATGACGCATAGTGGACAAAAAGTGTACACCGTTCAAGAAAAAGAATTTTGACATGACATATATTGTAAGAAAAGAGTTACAGCTCAAATAGAAAAAAACTTTTGATAATGACACATACTGCAACAAATGCGTTATGGTTCATGTAACATGATTTCTGATAATGACGTATAGTGGAAGAAATGTGTTACAGTTCAAGTAAAAAGACTTTTCACAATGATATCTAGTGTAAGAAAGAGTGACAGTTTAAATTTAAAAAAATACTTCTGAAAATGACACATTACTGGATACAGTAGTTACAGTTCATGTAACATAACTTTTGAAAATGAGACAGTTAAAGGCAGGAGGTAGGATTCAACTAACTCAACATTCGATAATGAAATGGCAGATAGGAGTTAAGATTCAAGTAAGATTTCTTTTGATAATGAAACATTGTGGAAAAAAGAGGTACGATTCAAGTAACATGACATTTGACAATGACATATTGTTAAATACAAGAGTTACGGTTCTTGTGACATGATTTTTAATAATGACACACAGAGAAAGACATTAAGTTACGGTTTAACAATATTTTGAGAATGACACATAGTTGATGACAGATGTTACAATTGAAGTACAAAGACTTTTTATACCAATATAACAAATATATACACTCTATAGAAACGTGTTGTGTCCTGTCTACTGGTTGGGAAGAGAATATTACGACCTTCTCGAAATTATACTATTGTTGACCAAAAACCTAATTAGCATTAAATAATAAAATGTTGAGACATTTTAGCTTAAAGATATTAAAGGAAATAATAACGAAACTCATTGATAAGTGTTGGGATTCATCTTCATTTATTTTTCCTGTAATTGTGTTTGAAAGCCCCAGTTCTTTATCAGCTTTATACTGGCATGGATTATATATCGAACATGGCTTATTCCTAAACAAATATGTCGGTCTCTGTCACGAGTCCTGTAACCCTTTAGGATAGTAGGGAATTAGCTTATACTGCAGATGTAAAAGCAGAAATCAGTCCGTATACCAGAGCCGATACAGACGTGTTTCTTGTTTTGATTTGTTTTTCTTAATCGAATTCGTTCCAAGCAAGGCAGTAAAGACACTACGTCATAAGGAGTTCCTGTGTGCGGGAGATTTAGAAAATAGAAACATTATTAAGGGGCGAGAACAATAGAAGCGTGATCAGTAAGCCAGTGGAAAACGATTAACATTGCATTTAAATGTTTGAAGATCAAAGTAGGCTAGAAATCATGGAACCGGAAGAAGGTTCCACAAAGCGGAAGTGAGTGAAAATAAACTATTAGCATAGAAGTTACGGTTAAATCTATCTAATTCAACTCTGAATTGATGAGACTTTGCTTCCAATCTATTGCTGTGTTTAAATTCATAAAGACTAGGCTCCATAGAGAAGAGCTCATACGAACAACTACCATGAAAGTTTAGTATTTATGCAGACGGAAGTAACTTTACCGGGATGAGATAATGACTGAAGCCGAGACGCCAGGTCAGGATCAATTATATTGCTGGTTCTTATTTGAATTTTATCAAGAATCTCTAAATAAATAGCAGGCGCACCGCACCAAATATGGCAGTAATATTCTAAGCATGGACGAATAGTAAACTTATAGATATGTAAGATAGATTCTGAAAAGAAAAAATGCCTATCACAACATGTGAACCAATTTTCTTAGCAACAATCTTATTATTGGATTCAATATAATCTTTCCACTACATGTCAGCCGGGAATGTTAGCCTGAGGAGCCGCAACGAGTCACTCGTCTGGAAGTTAGCATTAGCTATGCTGATAGAAAGCACAAATGGGCCTCTCAGATGATTAATACAGAGCGGTTTTGTTTTGAAGGCGTTAAAATTAACAAACGATCTTTTGCCCCAGTTAACAACAGACTCTAGGTGATTTTTTTTTTTTAAGTCAGCCGCCAATTTGATCTTATCAAACTGATCAAATGTACTGTCGAGACAGGAGTAAATAGTTTTGTGATCAACATCGCTACCAAGTTAATTGCTGATGCCATCAGGGAGGTCGTTAAGAACAAAGCAAAGCCAAGAATACAGCCTTGGGGGACACCTGTATTAGTATAAAAAAGATGTAGAAGAGTGACCGTTCAGGATAACTTTCATTTCACGATTCTGAAATTTTCTTTTCGTAATCTGGCTACTAAAACAAGTC
Organism: Acanthosepion pharaonis; assembly: GCA_903632075.3. NCBI lineage: Eukaryota > Metazoa > Mollusca > Cephalopoda > Sepiida > Sepiidae > Acanthosepion > Acanthosepion pharaonis. The sequence continues at coordinate 291,016 of CAHIKZ030000329.1, forward strand.
ATATAAAGTAAAATGCATTGTTCTATCTCACAGCAAGCCAACTAATACTGAATGAGAACAGGTCTCTTCCGACTTAGAAGCGCGATCCTGCAAATATAATTGTTATACCATAATACCTATTCTATTGTAATGGACTCTCCCACAGATAATAAGTAGTAGTAGCAGTGGCCAGTTTCAGTGGCGTCCCGCGGTCAGTGGCCTCCTGTCGACCTCTTGCGTAGCGAGGAACCGGACGAGGCTTTGCCGAAGGGCAAGGTTTCGTCCGGGGGAGGTGGACAGGGCCTGAACCCGTTTAATCGGCTTCAAAAGGCTATTTTTTGGCCGAGCCTACGGGCTCAGGAAAACCCACATAAAAACCGGCCTGCCATATTCTTTTCCGTGGGTCAGTGGCGTCCCGCGGTCTTTGACTGCACACGCCTCCTGTCGACCTCTCTGCTAACGCAGAGGAACGACGAAGCTTTGCCGAAGGCAAGGTTTCGTCGGGGAGGTGGACAGGGCCTGAACCCGTTTAATCGGCTTCAAAAGGCTATTTTTTGGCCGAGCCTACGGGCTCGGGAAAACCCCATAAAACCGGCCTTGTGCCATATTCTTTTCCGTGGGTGAAAAGACCCAGTGGCGTCCCGCGGTCTTTGAATCGGCTTGCAAAGGCTATTTTTTCGTCCGGGCCTACAGGGCCTGAACCCGTTTAATCGGCATAAAAACCGAGCCTACGGGCTCAGGCATAAAAAACCGGCCTTGTGCCATATTCTTTTCCGTGGGTGAGAAGATAAATACTCAGTGGCGTCTCGCGGTCTTTGACTGCGCACGCCTCCTGTCGAACTCTCTGCGTAAGCAGAGGAACCCAGACGAAGCTTTGCCGAAGGGCAAGGTTTCGTCCGGGGAGGAAGGGCCTGAACCCGTCTAAGGCTTCAAAAAGGCTATTTTTTGGCCGAGCCTACGGGCTCGGGAAACCCACATAAAACCGGCCTTGTGCCGGGTGGGTGAGAAGATAAATACTCAGTGGCGTCTCGCGGAACTGCGCCGCCTCCTTCGAATCGGCTTCGGAAAGGTTTCGTCCGGGGAGTAAACTGGGGCCTGAACCCGTTAATCGGCTTCAAAAAGGCTATTTTTTGGCCGCCTACGGGCTCGGAAAACCCACATAAAACCGGCCTTGTGCCATATTCTTTTCCGTGGGTGAAAAGATAAATACCCAGTGGCGTCTCGCGGTCTTTGACTGCGCACGCCTCCTGTCGAACTCTCTGCGTAAGCGAGGAACCCAGACGAGGCTTTGCCGAAGGGCAAGGTTTCGTCCGGGAGGTAGACAGGGCCTGAACCCGTCTAATCGGCTTCAAAAGGCTATTTTTTTGGCCGAGCCTACGGGTTCGAGGATACCCACAATAAAACCGGCCTTGTGCCATATTCGTTTCCCTTGGGTGAAATGATAAATACTCAGTGGCGTCTCGCGGTCTTTGACTGCGCACGCCTTCTGTCAAACTCTCTGCGTTAGCAGAGAGGAACCCAGACGAGGCTTTGCCGAAGGGCAAGGTTTCGTCCGGGGAGGTAGACAGGGCCTGAACCCGTCTAACCGGCTTCAAAGGCTATTTTTTTTGGCCGAGCCTACGGGCTCAGCGATACCCACAATAAAACTGGCCTTGTGCCATATTCGTTTCCCGTGGGTGAAATGATAAATACTCAGTGGTGTTGAGTGAGTCAGTCTATATCGGACATTGAAGTACCAACCATCACAACTAGATTGCTGTGTCATTAACTAATTATTTCAAGTTCCTAACGTTTTGTACGTCGAACCTAATTTAGGACGACTTATTGAAATACAAGCCTCCACTGTGAAAACTACTCTACAGCAATAATCGACAATGGGTCTAAAACTAATATACACTTTCGATATAAAAACACATATTGGGGCCAATAACAATTTGTGCGGGGATAGATTTCTCTTGATTTTCATATTTTTAGAATGATTTTTGAACTGAAAATTTCAATTATTTGTGTGCGTGATTTTCAACCGAAAAAATGGCATTGGTTGGAGAAATAACAACGTTCCCGGAATTTATAAAAGAACAGACAATTATAAAAGAACAGACAATTATTATAAGACATAGACAATTATCCTAATGTAAACTTTTATGTTTTTCATTTTAAATAAACATTTATTTTCTTTTGTACTTATTTTAGGACATTTTCCACATTTAAGAATTATGTTGAAGATCTAGAAGCTTCTTCTTCTATTTGCCGTATTCCTTCAGGACGTTGGTGATCATGACCCTCCACAATTTCCTGTCCTTTTTAGCTCTTAATAAATGTTGTCTTTCCGTTATCTCTCCTAAACCTTGTTCCGTTATCCATTTATTCAAGTGTGGCACCTTGCATTATTAGAAATATTCATAGAAATATGATTTAATTTTTCTTTGTTCTAAACAGGTTGTTGATTTTTTTTAAAACGGAAAATAACAGTTGAAAATAATTCTAAGATTGTACTAGACGATCGAGTTGTATGATGCATGACCCAATTGAGAATTGGAGATAGGAGTCAGAAAGAGATTTAGGTCAGCGTCTTGGCCGATTTTCGAAAGACAATTGGAAGAATAGAATTATAAATAATAAGAAGAAAGAAGGAAAAAAAGACATGATATCAAAACGGGCCGCTGATTAGACCAGATATCGTCAAAGCATCTGACCGACTTTTGCGTGGAGACTCCTTATCAATTTGGTTTAGAACAATAGAAATGAAATTTTAATCAGAGAAAAGTGACCGGTTACCGGTGGAACGATATACAGATCTTGACCTGTTAAGAATTGGACACCCACGTTAATAAAGTAGAGACATTTCAATGTAGATAATTAAGATTTTCGACTATCAGGAAAACAAAGAGGTAAAAAGAGGGACAATTATCCTTTCTAAAGTCAAGACCGGGCTGTTTGACAAAGTCCAGGTGAGAGAAAGCCAAAGATTGTCATTTTGCGTCAAAAAGGGAAAAAATTGGATTTTGTTTTTAAACAAGAACGATGTAACCACGCCCGCAAACAGAGGAGAGGATGTTCGATCAATAACAATTGGTCGAATACGATCACGTGACCTGCGGAAGAAAAGGGAAAGAAGTGTTCGACCAATAACAATTGGTCGAATACGATAAATGCTCGATCAGGAACGATTGGTTGAAAAGCGGTCACCTGACATACGAGAGACTAAAGAGATGGATGTGCGCCGACCCTGCAAAGGTACTGCGAGGAAGTAGGGGCGAAAACAATAGCGATAATGGGAGAAGAATTAATGCAGTTTTGGAATTATCAACGCCGACAGACCCATTCGGCGAAAAGCAGGGCCCCAATCGACAAAAAATCAGTTCATTAGAAAAGAACCCTCAGACAAGAAGAACTTCCAGCCCAAGTAGATGAAGAAGAAGATTTGAAAGCCTGAGAAGAATTGGAGCTGCAGACAAGCCGAAAGTCGATGAAGTTAAAGTTCAGCTCCGGACGGCAGTGAAGAAGACCACCTAGTTGCGGCTAAGTTGAAACAAGAAATCTTCCACCAAGTTGAAACAGGAAAACTACCAGCCCAAACAGACGAAGAAGAAATACAACTCAAGTCGGAGAGAAGAATCAACTGCGAATGATCGATAGAAATTAGCCTGGTGTCGAACTGAACCACACTCCGACATACATACATGATTCTAGAAAGTAGGTAATTCGACATTTTTATATTGTGTGATAGAAGGTTGGTGCCATAGTCCCAAGCGGGTCGGGAAATGAGAACAATTTTGTTTTTATGTAACGGACTTTAAGATATAAAGGTTGTTACCCTTTTGTCGCAATTTTGTTTTGTCGTGAGTTTTACCATCCCCGTCGGACTCAACTTGTATCGGCTTTGATCCTGCTGGTCCGTCTGTCTAAGATCTAAACACAGCGTTAGACAGACCCGGTATAGTTGCTTTAGTGAAGGTATTAGCGAGTCGGGAAAAATCATCTTTGGACCCAGGAGGAGCGACCA
>CAHIKZ030000329.1:300000-320000 GCA_903632075.3 Acanthosepion pharaonis
GTGTTTTTATCTATGTATGTGCGCGTGTCTTTGTATATATACATCTAGAATACGTAAATATATAAATTATAAGAAACTACACAACCACATCCATATTGATTAATGACTTTGTAAACATCCTCACATCGATTGAGAGGAAAATGGGCGGTGATAATATAGAGAAGTTTAAATATATTCCAATTCTTAATTCGATAAGCGTGTATGGCTTCGTGCCAAAACTAACCTCCGCCTCGATCTGATTGTGTAATTGACTTCGTACCGCCAATCGGCATCATAATTACTTCGACAAACTTGGGTCTAATCACGTGAGGTTCGTTAACATTAGCATTTCCTGCCACTTTTTGCACATCCCCCCACCACCACCACCTCATGAAATGTGATTTTCGTGAAATGGCAAAAACGTCTCAACCTGTCATCCTGGAATCATAAAGGACATTGAGACATTAACGATAGGCGCTGGACAGAAAGTGAAATCAGCACACATGTGCCTCGTGGGACACGGTCATTAGACCAGGTTTAGAGGGATCATATCTGGGGCATTAGATTGGAAATTACAAGACTGCTATCTGAGACGAGTGGAAAGACATGAAGGGATATAAATTCGTCGAACGTCAAATTCAGACTAATCAGATAACGACCATCTCTATCTACCCATCATATTATATATATATATATATATATATATATATATATATATATGTGTGTGTGTGTGTGTGTGTGTGTGTGTGTGTGTGCGTGCGTGTGTGCGCGTGTGTGTGTGAAAATATATAGAAAATAGGAAAGAACTCGTTAGGTAAATAATCCAAAGTTCTTTAGTATTTTAGTTATTATTTTTAAAAAATTAGTGCTCGATAGAAAAGTAGAGCATAAATATAATTATTTATTCAAAAATATTTTTTTATAAATATATCATTTAACCACAGTCAAGGCAATAAAGACGCTAGGACACATTGGTGTTACTGAATTGAAAGAATAAGAAAAAAGAGAAATTTTGTTAAGAAACGAGAACAATAGAAGAAGTGGAATCAGGAAGACAGATTGACATTGACTTTAGATTTTTGACAATCAAAGTTGATTTGAAAGCAAGAAGCCAGAATAGTGCAAGAAACTGTTAGAAAAGATCTGACTGTTACATCGAGCCAATTCAAATGTAAAATGATTAGAACATGATGCCAATGTGGCACTGTGTTTAAATTCATAAAGTGTCAGTACCATAGAGCAAAGTTTATCAGAACAATTTGCATGTATGTATTTCTATAAAAGGCACAAGAAAGCAACATTACGGCAGTGAGAAAATAACCGGAGACGAGATACCAGATTAGAAACCAACATTTCAGATTCTTCTTTGGATTTTAAGAAGAATGCAAAGCAAGCGAACCAGACCATATGTAGCAGCAATATACGAAGCATGGATGAATTGTAGACATAAAACTATCTCTCTCTCTCACTCTCTCTCTCTCTTTCCATATATATATATATATATATATATATATATATACGAGGGCTCTAAATAGAGAAGGTTTTCGTCCTACTTTGTCAGTGCATGTTCTGGGATCCAGAATCAAACTCGGAACGACGCTTATTATTTTGATACAACTGCGAGTACACGTTCTTGCTTTTTGGCAGTCAGCTATGTTTTATCCGTGATACACGGCTGACGAGGTAGATTTTTCCCCCAGTAGGTTTACATTTCTTTCTGCGGTAGACATGTTGCCATCCAAGGCTATAGAACCTAGTTTGTCCTGTTATTTACCCATAACTGGGAGAGAGAAGAAGATGATTCATAACTTTCCCAAGGGTATTAAGTACGTAAGTGAATGCAATGAATTCGACTGGAATTTGAATTCGGCTCTCCGATTCCTCAATCCGAGTAACTATCCATTACTCCAACGTGCCTTGAAAGTACAGAAAGGATGAAAACAACTTATCCAAGCTTAGACCCTAACAGATGCTACAACCTCGAGTCCGTGTGGACCTTGGAACAATAGCAATTAAGAGTTGATTCCAAGCTTCACAAAACGTCCCGATCAGAGGCCTTGCTGTGATACTTCTTGACATGATATTATATTAATTCATATTACCAAAGGAATTCAAATAAATTTGCATTATACATAAATCAGTAAATGTTTGACTTCATTCGTAAATACTGATAACCTTTTTTTCTCTTTATTTTTAAAGTAAAATCTAATGATTGAATACATATTACTGATGACAAATTTCAGTTTCATAACGAAAAATGTAGTTTTCAATCATCAGACATTTTCGCTAGGTTTAAGAATATTTGTTTTAATAGACAGTCAGCTTACGGAGGCATGTTAATAAACTTATCATCCGGGGTCTAATGAATTCAACTCGTAGTATTATTAAAAGGGAAATACCGCCGATTGAATTTACTTCATTGATTTTTTTTCCATTGATTATTTTTCATTGAATTTTTTTCATTGATTTTTTTTATTATCTTTTAAGGATTATCAAACTTTGTGGCTTATTTAAAGCAAACACTTTTTTTTGCATTGGAAGAATAATTCTTTTATGTGCGATTATTTGGTTTAAATTTTTTTGAGAACAATGATTTTGCCAGAAGCAATTCTTATTATTTAACCCATAGATGGTGGACGTGATAAATAGGGAAAGAACATTGTGGCTTTATATTTTTTTTAGTTGTATAATATCAGAACAAGCATCACAAATACAGAAACCCCTCCTTATATTTTATAGATTACACAAAATCATTTAAATAATCGATTTACAAAAATACTTGAAAGGCATTCAGTATAGTAGATTATTGAACGGGCTTTGGTATTGGACTAAGAGGAACAAACAAGACCAGATTATGAGGTCATATAGAATAGATAACGGTTGACCTTGACTTGAATTCTATCGTGATTGATTCATTTTCTACTGCTTATCTACAATTTGTAGGTTACTTAAAGATAGGAAATATTTTTAGAGTGTAGGAATTAGGTGTGCGGGGGATAATAATGGTCTAGTGAAAAAATTCCTACTAATTAACCCATAGCTGGCGGGAAGAAGAGTTGTATTCCCAAGGGTATTTGCTGTAAGTGAATATAACCAACTAAAATTGAATTGGAACTCGGCTTTCCGATTAACAATTCTGAGCCATTATCCATTACACTAACCGTACATCCAAGTCTACAGCACCTGATATTCCCTATCTAGGTAATAACCAGGCTCGATGTTGCTTAACTTCGATGATCGTACGGAAATGAACGGTTTTTCTACGTGATGTGACCGTAAATGAGTCTCTTCACCCAAAGTAGTGTTTCTCGGTACAAAGCTGAGTGGATCTTCTTTTTTTATTAATGAAATAGAAAGGGAATTAAGGATGATTGCATCGTTTCTACGTGATAGGCTGGTCCTAGTTATTATGGTCTGGAATGAGTAGAAACTTCTTATCAATGGAAGAGAACGAGTGAGGTTTGATCTGTGTACATGGAATAGCGTGTCCTAGCTGTAAATGTTTGAACTAGTGAAACAATGGAATGTAGTAAGCCCCAAAAGTTGACATAGCGACAGGCTTGCGACGTTTCATCAATAGTAAACGGGCTTTAGGCTTGAAAATAATTCATCGCCGACAAGGTCGTGTAAAGGCTTTTAAAGATTATTTACACTGTTTACATTGTTCGGATGTTGTCCTCATCTTCGTTGCCATATTCACAACGTTTCGGCCATTGTACTGTCTTAAGGTGATTAGAATTTCGAACTGACCCCTTTATTTCAATACCTGGCTACTGCTGAAGGGAAAAAAACCTGACTTGAGTTAAAGGGATGAAACTGATATTATGATATTCGAAAGAGGTATGGCACTTGGAACTAGAACAATTAACTCCGGAAGACGAAATAAAGGGCTCAGTTTGAAATTATACTCATCTGAAAAAGACCGGGGCGTACAGAGGCCGAAACGTCGTGAATATGAGGATAAATTTCCGAACAATGTAACCTGTGTAAATAATTACAATACCTCATCTCAGAAATATCGACATCATTTGAAGAGTAATTCGTAGCACCTTATTGGGAACAAAGAGGATGCCAGCTGACAGAGTATTCAGATAATACATAGAAGAGAATGAGAATACGTTTTCTAACCTGCCCTTTTTAACATCTATAGCAAAACGACCTTTTCAGAACGAGAAGACCTCTCGGAGATTTATTATTGGTAGATATGATCTTAACATAAAGTACAAGAATGACTAACAAAGGAACCCGGAATCACTCTTAGACAAGTTACTAAACATGTTATCAGCAAAAGTGTCCGTCCAAGATTTTTAGCTGCGTATTGGTAGCGTCATAATCAAACAAATACGGGCATTTAACGATCTGGCTTTTGCAAAAGACGATGGAAGAAATCTGAAGGTGAATAGTAATGGTGGAGATGCGTTCCAGACACTAAGCTAAATATTAAGAGATAGGAAAATATCGTTGGAAACACCGAATGAGTGTTATATTATTATGTAATATCTATTCTCTTATATGGCATAATCCTGGATAATCTCGTAGCGGACAAAAAAAAAGAGTGTTGAAATGGTCGTTCTACCGACGATTTTTTTGAATATCATTGAAAGATCATGTGAACAATGAGAAAATATTAACTAAGTTACTAGAAGGAAATTTATACTTAAAATCGGCAAGCGGTAGTTGGAACTTTCGGGACACGTTATGAGAAAATAGTGTCTGACGAATATGGCACTTATGTCCAGAGAAACAGAGCAAAACAGCTAGTTATCTGATAAGCGAGTTAATGTGAATGAAAAGAGTAAAAGGTGCATATTAACAGGATACGTAAGATAAAAAACAGTCGACCTGAGACTCGAAGAGATCAAAATTTTAACGATTGGAGATTGGTTTAGTTTGGTTTGTTTTGTTTTACGGCATATCAACCTCAATGGGTTATTTAATGCCGACAATTTTTTTTTTTTTTTTTTTTTTTTTTGGTAATATTTTGCTTTGTCAAAAATTTATTTCTGGTAATATATTTTCCTTCAAAAATCTATTTCTGGTAATATTTTTTCCGTCAAAAATCTATTTCTGGTAATATTTCAAAAATATATTGCTGGTAATATTTTTTTCAAAAATGTATTGCTGGTAATATTTTTTTCCAAAAATTTATTGCTGGTAATAGTTTTTTTTTTTTCGTCATAAATTTATTGCTGGTAATAATTTTGTGCAAAGTATTTCTGGTATTAAAACTTATTTTTACACTTTCATAGTGCTACTACCCCGAGTCAGGGTGGACATGAGAACAGCAGCAATTAAGAGGTGGTTCCACGCTCCTCAAAACCTCCTGATCAGTGGCCTTCCTGTTGGATGTGGTTTATCGTCTTATCCAGGGCGCAGATGGAGTTTATCGTCATACCCAGGACGGTACGATCGGAGAATAAGCTTCTTGTGAGTCTGTTTCACAATGTAACAATTCTTGGGGAGAAGTTAAATGGAACTTCCTTTTTACCAATGTAATGCAAAGGAAATAAGGAAGATTAGATTTGGTATATATGATTGGTCATAGATTTAAAGAACTGTACTGGTGGAATTATGGAATGTATCTTGTCTAACCATTAGTCACAGAAATAGGGATTGAGTAGTGTGAGGCTAACAATGTGTATTTGAAAGTAGTTTTAGAATGGTACTAATTTATCATAGCCAAGTCAGTGAAAGCTGTGAAGGCTGGAAAGTGAAGATTGTGTAGCTGCAGCCCACATTTGGCTAGAAAATGTTAATTTATTGTTTAATATTCACAATCAATAAAATTAGAATTTCTAATGTGGTTGATGGTGGTCGAAGAGATCTCCCGCCTAGCTTCAACAACCGGCCTTGAGAATCGCCTGGGAAAAGTTATCACGCTCCCCGGAGGGATTAACAACGCTTTTCAAGGGGGACACTGCGAACCAGTAGGCGATCGCTGTCGGAAAACGGACTATTCAGAGAGCGTGCGACAGACTGGAAGCGCCGACTGAGATATATACACAACGGGAGTGTTTGATCGTCGTCTCTTTGCGTTCGATTCTTGGCCAGAAGATGATCTGGTCAGTGTCGATTCAATGAACGGGTTTCGGGTCTTGCAGTAAACCGCTTGCATATGCAAATTGTTATGTTTAATTTTCTAATTGGGCAAAAAGTAATGCAATAATTTAACATAATGAAGATCAAAAAGGCTGGTAAATATTGAATTGCTCCATTTGTGAACAGTTCGAAGTAAACTTGAACCGTTTGAAACGGATTTTGAACTCTGTTCGACGATTCTGTTCTTCAAACATTTACCGTTAAGCACTTTCTGGAAAATAGGCGTGAATTACTAAAGTAAATAAAAAAAAATTAACCGCACGTTCACCAGAACATATATTTACTTTTAGCATACTACTTTCTGTTCATGCGTACACATAATTGGAACTATTGTGGTCACGTGATCGAAGTTTGAGCTTGATCGCACCTTTTTTCTTAATACTGTTACAGTGTAAACATAGCCGCTCCGCTAGCAGTGTGCATGAAGGACGAACAAAGAATGTATAGTGCAGATAAACAAACGTGGTACAAATGAGCGTAGGTAAAAGGTATAGAGCGTATGTAATTATAAAATTCGATACTGAGATCAACAAAAAGGCAACCTGAAGATTGCGTTGAAGCATGAAACAAATTGTCGCCGCGTGGCGATGACCTCAGTGCCCACTATCTAGGATTAGATTGCCTATCGTCTGGTTCATACTGCACCCCGGTCTTTTTAAGAGGGGTAGAGGTTTATCTCTTGTTCCCTGTAGGTGATTGGGTTTCAGGTTCCTTCTAAAGTCTTAATTTTCCTTCACTTCTAATCGTTCCGTGCGTTTTAGTGGCGTTATCGTCTTGCTTGGAGTGAATTGATTAAAAATATGTAATACAATTGATAAATCTGATGTATATATAAATTATATACACAAGTGTACACACACACACAGGTCAGTAAAGACATTTTGTTTTAAAAATTATTACACTATTAATTTCAATGAAACAAAAGTGCCAGGAACTGAGAACCATGCGATAAGATAGATAGATAGATAGATAGATAGATAGATAGATAGATGAAAATTTGAAGTGAGATAGATAGTTGGAAATACGAAATGAGATAGATGTAAATATGAAGTGAGATAGATAGATAGATAGATAGATAGATAGATAGATAGATAGATAAAAATTTGAATGAGAAATTTGAAATACGAAATGAGATAGATGTAAATATGAAGTGAGATAGATAGATAGAAGATAGATAGATAGATAGATAGATAGATAGATAGATAGATGAAAATTTGAAATGAGATAGTTGGAAATACGAAATTTGATAGATGTAAATATGAAGTGAGATAGATAGACAGATAGATAGATAGATAGATGAAAATATGAAATAAGATAGATAGAGAGATAGTTGTGAATATGTAAATGAAGCAGATAGATGTATATATGAAGTGAAACATAGATAGATTGATAGATAAATAGATGAAAATATGAAGTAAGATAGATAGATGTAAATATGAAGTGAAACAGATATATGTATATATATATATATATATATATATATATATAGAGATAGATAGATAGATTACTAATAAATACACAGCAAAACGAGCAATAGTAATGTGAACAATTTCTTCTTACAAATGAACTCTAATAAATGTCACAAGTTCTTCGCGCCTCTTCTTTGTTAGTCTAAGAGGTCTAAATCAGTTTATAGAAATAATGATACTACAAAATTAGTCATATTGATAGATTGACGTTTGATAATAAATAGAAATAATAGGTAAAATGCGATGAAGTAAACAAGAAAAGAATTTTTTTTTAATTGTCTGTTTGAAATATGAAGTGAAACCAGAGAGATGCCGAAATATGTATATATATATATATATTCAAATATATATTTCAAAGATAGATTTAGCAAATTTAATAAAACATTGAATGATGGACACAGTCACTACTAAAAATAATAAAAATAATAACAATAATAATAAAAATAATGATAATAATAATAATAATATTCTTCAAAATACAAGGACCTTGAAATGAACTCGAAAAATATAATGGGAACATCAACAATCCATGTTCTTAGAGCCTAGGACTGGTTGTTAGTCTAAGAAGGATTCTAAATCCAGTTTAGGAGAAAAAATGACAGCCCACACTTTACGAAAATTATGTAATTTATTTTTTAATTTTTTTTTTTTTTTTTGCGACGTTTGCCATAACCCGGGACGGAAAGAAATTTGCCAGAAATCAAAAAAAATAAAATAAAATAATAAACGATCAAGTTTGGTAACTGTCTGGATGATGTCCAAGTCTAGTCTTGATGAATTAAACATGAAAAAATTTTTTTTAATTGTCTGTTTGAAGATACCGGGGTGAACAAAAAATTGTCCGCAGAACAACTGTCGGGAAAGTTAAAACCAGAGACTGCAATATTTGCCGAAATCACCTTCTTTTGGTTTGAACTTTCAGTATAATTTTCCTCAGTTGAAACTGTCAGTTGACAGAGTCCTTTGAGCGCAACTTCAAATGTATAGAGATGATTTAAAAAGTTATTATCCGAGGCAAATTTAATAAAAGATTGAAATAAATTTATTACAGTCACTACTACTACTACAAAATATTAATATATACTACTATATATATTTATATAAAATCTCTCTCTTAAAACTGTTTTTGTTGTGACCAATTAACCCTAAACAAGGCAATAAATTCACTAAGATTCAAGGAACTACTGGAAATGAAAGAGAATGAGTAGACTTCAGAAGGAACCGGAAACCCAATCCTAAACAGGAAACAAGAGATAAACCTATATACCTGTTCAATAGACCGAGTATGAATATGAACTGGAAGAGAGGCAAATCTATTTACACTTAATGAGGGGGGAACTGTAAATAAATAGCAAATAAAATGGGCGGGGGTCCTTCTCAACTTTTGTTTGGAACTGGTCTTCAGTAAATATCTCATTCAATAACAAAGGTTTGTTTGACATATTTGTTTTTAACACTATACCCAATGCGAAGCAGTATAGACATTAAGACTAAAGGATTTACTGAGTGAAGAAGAAAGAAACATTAGGGAAGGAGTAGAATAGAGGAGAAATCAAAACAGTAGATGACGAATGACTTGACATTTAAATTTTTAAAGTTCAAAGTTCGTTGGGAAACATTAATGCGAAAGTGCGAGAAAAGAGACGATTAGCATAGAACATACGATTGCATCTAGCCAATTCAACCGTGATTTTTCCACCAATCTAGTCTTCCTTTCTTTTTATGTGTCATGTCTTTTCAGGATGTAGGCGATCACAGCTCTCCACCTCTCTCTATCCCTTGCAGCTCTCGTCAATTTCCTTCCCTCTGCTTCCTCCCCCAGGCCACGTTCTGTCATCCACCTCCTCAAGCTCGCCAGGTATGACATGTGCATCTTTCCCTTGTCTCTCTTTCCCTCTATTCGACCTGCGAGTATCAGATTTTCCAGGCCCTCGTTCCTCATTATGTGTCCCAGAAACATCACTGCGCTTTAATTCATAAAGTCTAGGTACCATAGGTGAAAGCTCCTCTGAACAATTACTATATAAAGTGTGTGTAGAAAAAGGCACAGGGAGACGAACTTCGTGTGGTGGGAAAGTGACTGAAGCTGAGATGCCAGCTCAGGACCAATAATATTGCCGATTCTTCTTTGGATTTTATCAAGAACTTCTAAATATATAGCAGGAGCACCGGAACATATGTAGCACCAATATTCAAAGCATGGTAAATTTATAGATATGAAAGCTAAAATCTGAAGAGAAAATTTCTCTAGTTCGACAAAGTAAACCAACTTTCAATTGATTCAATGTAGTCTTTCCACTTCATGTCATCCGAGAATGTCAGTCCGAGAAAACGCAACGAATCACTCCCCTGGAGGTCAGCATCAATTTACCTATATAGCGATGTTAAGAGAGTTCATCAGCATAAGCTACGCAGATGACAACCTATTGATAGCAGAAATAACATACAGGTAATTCTAGGCAAGGAGTTAACAAATGGTACAAGAAAGGAATTCCAATCCATGGTAAGAAGAGAGTTTCATGGATCATTTGAAAGACGACAAATGTGATCTACAAATTAGAAAGTGGCAAAATATTTGGGCGATATTATTTTTCACACATAATTGCCATGAGTTAAATAACATAGACATTAGTCTAACATTAAATCATCCAATAAAACATTAAATAAACATTAACATTAAATAATCCAATAGTAAAATAAATAAATTTTCACAAATAACACTGATTTAATTACTGCTAACTTTGATCCGTCTTAATGAAACACTCTTTATAAGCGTTGTAGGTGAGATATAATTTTGGGGAGAATAGTCAAGTGAACCCATCGGAGATTTTTCTTTGTATCAGTTGATTGAGTCTGGTGACTGCTTTTATCGGAATGAATAACAGATGAGATGATGTTAGCGAAAGAAAACCTGCTCGGACGTAATTCTTAATCAAGGATCGAGGATAAATATTGAATCTTTGCAGCAAACCTTCTGAGACACAACCATAGTTCGAGAGAAGAGTTACTGAATTTTGTACAACGTGTAAATACGCCGTTGTACAGGTTTGTTAACAAATGCATTGACAAAGAAATAATTCATATTCAACGGGCAAATATTGAAAAGTCGAAACGCCAGGTTGAAATGATATATTGCTCTCTGTGTTTTTCTTATTGATTTTGTGACAAAGATTATAATAATCATTTTGACCTTCTCTGACAGCAATCAAGATAGATAGATAGTCAGGAAAACATTTAGATAGATAGAAATGGTTTCTGATAGTGATGAACTGAGTGAGATAGGTATGAACGGATTTAGGTAGATATTAACATATTGACATATGTATACAGATAAAAGGGAGAGGAACATGAAAACAGAGCTAAATATGAACGGATTTATTTATATAGACAGAGAGACAGGAAAAGACTCATAAATTTCAATGTCTTCAAAAGGAAAGTGCTCTCATTTAACCACCATAGAGAAACTTTCCTGCCTACCATCATCATGGTTGATGCTAGGTTCATGGCGAGCAAGACATTGCGCCTTCGTGGACTCACGTTTTCAACTGACTTGATGTGGAACGACTACATCGAAGCTGATCTACTGCAAGGAACGATGGATCACTGTTTCGTGCAAGAAGGTTTTTTTCTCGTCATCGTTCATCTTGCACATTTACAAATCTACCATTCGTCTGCGCATCGAATACTGTTGCCATATCTGGCCCGGTTTTTCTGCTACCCATCTCGAGGTTCTTGACAAAATCCAAAGAAGAATCTGCAATGTTATCGGTCCTGACTTGGCATCTCTATTTCAGTCACTTTCTTACCGACATAGTGTGGCTTCCCTCGGCCTTTTCTACAAATATTTTTCTGGCGAGTTTTTTTTTTTTTTTCCTGACTATGGAAATTCAAGCTTGCCGCTAGATTGGCATCAGAGTTCCACCATTTTTACTGTTGAATTAGGTAAATGTAAGCGTCACTTCTGCTTCGAGTCAGTCAGTAGTTCACTTTTGAACCGACTGTTCGGTTTAACTCTCTGCCTTCGGGCGGGGAGGAACCCGAAGGAGGCTATGCCGAAGGGCGGATTCTCTTTCGGGGAGGTAAACCTACCCTGAACCCGTTTATACGGGTTCAATGGGCATATTTTTGGCCGAGCCCACGTTAAAAAGGTTTTATGCCACCTGACGCCCTCGTGGTGGGGTGACTGAATATCGTTACTTCTGCTTCGAGAGTTTCTTTTCTCGCACTTCTCACTTGCGGAACAACCTTCCGTTTCCTTGCTCTCCTGATAACTAAAATCTTCAAAAATTTAAATGCAACATCAATCACCATCTTCTATCATCTTGAACCGCGTTCAGCCTTTATCCTTTCTTCGCCTCACTATACTTAGTCTCATCTTCACTCTCAGTAACTTTCTGCGCATTAGTGGCATTCCCGCCTTGCTTGGGATGAAATTGTTTAAAACGATGACATTAACGAAGTAAAATTGTTAAAAACAAAGAGATACCTCGTGAAATAATTATTCAAATAACTTTCGAATGTTTCCCCTCTTCATATATTTTAAATTTAAGTGAAAAACTTTTATAATCATTGATTATTTATAAAACACACACACACACATATATATATATATATATATATATATATATATATATATATATATATATATGCAGCATTTACTTATTTTTAAATTAATTCTTTCAAGTTTTCCACTTAGTTCCTTGATATTGAGATTAAATCCATCAAGGTAGGTACCGTAGATTTTTACCCCATGTATTTTCGACATTTTCGAAGATAATGTTTCAGGGTAAATTACAAAGACAAACATGCTGTTGTAAGTACAATAAACTGTAATTCAACAGAACCCGCATACACACACACACACACACACACACGCACACACACACGCACACACACACGCACACACACACACACATATGGACATAAATAGGCAAAATTACTTATATTTTGTATTTCATTTAAATAAAAAACTGCAATAAAAATACAATAATACTCGCGTATCCTGCGAATTTTGCAGACCTAATTTTGAAGCTAATTTTAAGGGGAGTGAATCATACACGAGATATGAAATTAGTGAATGTAATGCTGACCCTGGCTATTCCCTTGATCAAACTATATATCCATTTACTTTAGTCAAAAGGGACAGATGTATTTAAAATAAACATTACGCGTTACACGAAGATATACACTATAGTATTTTTTTATCGAAGAAAAATACTTAAATTAGATAATTTGTCGCAAATATATGCTCATATGTAAGGTCTAACTTTTAATAAGGTTCTTTCTTTAAGATTTTATTTCTAATTTATGTTTTCTGGTAGTAAAGTAATGTGTTTAAATTTTCTGAGAGTAACAAAATGAAAGTTGGTTATGGTTAAACAACTGATACATAAATAAATGAAAAATCTACTCAAGTCCTGATATCTTTTAGAAGAAACTATATATATATATATATATATATATATATATATATATATATATATATATATATATCCCAATTACTGTTACCCTGAGAGCTATAATCGCCAACTATTCAATTGTAATATCAATCGACATCTCCAGTTACCTTGATCTATCCACTATCCCTCTCCTCATCCTTTCTTCTATTATTCCTATCTGCTCTTACTCCAAATCTTCTGCAACCCCCTGCATCCTAGTGGCTTCACGCCTTGCTTGGGATGTAATATATATATATATATATATATATATATATATATATATATATATATATATATATATATATATATATATATATGTCATTCTATATATAAACCTGTGTTTCATGGTGAGGAAGGAGCGTTCTAACCACTGGTCACGCACGAGTGTGTGTATGTATCTTTCATCTGTCGGTCCCTGTGTGTGTGTCTCTCTCCCATTCTATCAATCTCTGTCTCTGTCTCTCTCTCTCTCTCTGTCTCTCTCTCTCTCTCTCTATCTATCTATCTATATATATATATATATATATACATATATATATATATATGTGTGTGTCTCTCACACTCTCTCTCAATCTCTCTCTCTCTCCATATATATATATATATATATATGTGTGTGTGTGTGTGTGCGCGCGCACCCGCGTTATTTCTTTATTTGTATTTGAGTAAACGCTTCGTCTTTGTTCTTTATATATTTTTCTCGAATTTAAAGCCCGTGAGACGAAATATTCAGTTTTAAAGAAAAGAAAACTAAGGCTATCCACTACAATTAACGGCTGAACTAATTGTTGTGGTAAACCCTCCTACTGTAGAATGAACCCTTCTTCCTCTCAAAAATACAAACTGCGACAAAGTAAAGTGGAGTAGTAGACGCAGTGCTAATCTACTTATTACTAAACACTATTGTTTATATATCTTCAATATACATTTTCAACCTACCTTCATCTTCCATGTCTTTCTTTCTGGCCCCTAAACAGGCAACAACAGTAATAAACATACGTTGGTCTAAAAAAATAAAATAAAATAAAAGCCATTACTTAGATATTTAGAAATATCTTTGTTTACGTTTCGGATACCAAATTGAGCAGGTATAAATTTCGATAGAATCCGCTCGAGTGAATGTGCTTTAAGCCAAAAAGAACCATGCGTGATTGTAGAGCTTCCCGTAACAGAGAGGTCAAAACACGCCGGACAAATGGGTTTCATGGTCAGAAAGCGAGCGTTCTAACCACTCGACCATGATCTTCTTTCTGTCTGTCTGTGCGTCTGTATGTATGTGTGTCTCTCTCTCTCTCTCTGTTGTCTCTCTCTCTCCCTCATCTCTCTCTCTCTCTCTCTCTCTATATATATATATATATATATATATATATAATAAAAAGGCTTAAACACTGTCCTGGACATTGAGTTCTACCTGGATTCTATACTCTTGGAATTTTTTATTCAAAAAATATACATGTATGTGCATGCACCTATGTATATATATTTATATATTTTGTATATGTATGTGTATATTTACCTAATATTACTATATATATATATATATATATATATATATATATATATATTCATTGCGCTTTCGTTTTTGACAAACGATTACAATTCTTTATTTTTTATTTGATAGAACCTTGGCTATAGATATACACATTTTTTCCCGTCTTTGGATAGTCATAGAGGATTTATTTTTGTGTTGGTTGTTGAAGGTTCTTGTGGACACGTCTTTTCTACGCATTTTCTTTTTCACTTAGCTAATTTTTGCTAATGATTTCAGAATGCATGCTACTTGTGTTCCCGAATAACAACTAAATTAGTGCGAACTGCAGAAGCCAATCGTCACCTATTAGTCAGCACGCGCAGTATATATTATATATATATATATATATATATATATATATATATAGTTGTATATTTAGGCAGTAATCTTTCGTTTATGCATGTTTCATTAAAAAAAACGAAAGACAAGGTACTAATGACGTCCCCTGGTGTCGCTGCGCCAATCGTGACGTCTGCCTGGCCGCGCCCGCCGTGCTGTCCTGGTCGCGGCGCCAATTGTGACGTCACCCCGTCTGTCTCCGCGCCGTCGCCGTCCTATCCTGTCCTGTGACGACCAATGTGACTTGGTATTGGTCGCGCCACCAAATGTCACGTTCTAACCTTTTACTGATTCGGATGGGAATCTGGTTAGATTCGGTATCAGCCTTGTCGTTCCCAGCTCGCCTCCAACGTCTGGTTACCGAAGCAACTGTTTTGATTTCTAGTCTAACCTACACACGTTGTGATTTGATCTTAGGTAGACAAAATCAATCAGTCGCCGGGCCGTAATGCAAGCTGAGTCCGGACAAGGGTAACACCGCACAAGTATATGGAAAAGAAAATAAAGTAATAACTCGAAAAGTTCAAATGTGTTAAAAAAGGATAAAAATATTTTATATCTGGTTTCTGAATACAGGACTGCATCTTTCTTTCAATCCGCTTATATGGATTCGTGACACTTTGTGTTTGTTAGGCGAGTCTTAAAAACTAAAATTGTTCTTTTAAGAAACTGGTTTTGGTGTATCGTCAGACGATATTCGTAAAACTTGTTTTGGTGGTGTGAATCTAAGTCGTTCTTCAAAAATAAATTGTTCTTGGTTAGAAGTTGAGGTCGAGAATGCGTGGAATCTTAGTCAGCTTTCTGCAAGGCGTCTGCGAGCTCTCAGCTCACTGCAACTGCTTGCCTGTCTGTCTAACCCCAACCGCTCAGCTGCGAACTGCCTTCTTACTCGTTGCGACTCAGCTTATATGGACGCCGACCAGAACCTGGATGGGCTTGTCGGGGTTTGGGGTTCCTTGATAATTCTAAATCCGTATTAAAGGTTTTTCTTTGTTTTCGGTCAGGAAGAATTATTATTTCCATTTTTGGAAGTCTTTCGTCCTCCCCAATTCTTCCTTTCTCATTTTGGTATCTCACCCATACCCTCAGAGGGTGTCAATGGGTTTCCCCTCACTCTCACAGTTTCATCTCACACCGATCCCTTCATGGGGTCATTAACAGGCCTCCCCTCCTTCTTCACATGATTACCTTCGCCTGCCGCTCACGCCACCATTCAGCCAATGGCCGCCCAGCAGTGTGGGTGTGGCCAGACTGGCTTCGGTTTAAAAAATCTTGCTCAAAGAAAAAAAAATATCTTCCTTTTTTTCCTTTCTTTCTTTCTTCTCTTTTCTTTCTTCTGCCCAACAACAACCCTATACGACACGTAGTGTGGTCTCTTAATCTCAATTTTATCCTGAATGTCACCTGGGATTCATCACTCGGGACCTTCGCCAAACAAGTGGGTGGTCATCCGGCGATATCTACGTTCCAGTCAATTATTCGTTCTGATAAAATAATTTTCCTATCGTGACCAGCTTCGACATAAAACAGGTGTCTTTTTCCAAATGATATGGAGGTGGTCCAACGGACATATTGGTTTCGGTCAGAGCATGTCCTAATTATCATTATCTCCCAGTTTCTGTTTCGTAGACCACTTGACCAACCTGAAATTTTCATTATCGTTGTCATGGCAGGCGGCTATCGTTCACTCAGTGCGTCGTCATAAATCAAATTAAATCCAGTGTCTTACTCCCTCGATAATGAAAATAAAATCTTACCACTTTTCTTTGTTATAAAAATAACGTCGCTTAGTGTCCTTTCCGTGATAGCTTCTTATCACCTAAATTTAATTCTCGCCTTTTTCTTTTTTTTTTTTTCTTTCTCGCAACCCTAAATAGTGTCACAATCTTCCCCTAACCTATTTGTCATTTACTCGTAAATGACACTTAAACCCAAATACACTATTTAGCATGCATCATGCATCTGTCCCATGCAATTCTATTCATCTTTTCTTTTTTTTACGGTTTTACATGCAAGGTGATGTACTTTTCATCTTCTTCTGTTCTACATGCAAATGTAATGTTCTTTTCATCTTCTTCTGTTCTACATGCAATTTAAAGTGTGCGTGTGCCTGTGGGTGCATATGTGTAATTATTATGGCTTGTTTTTCTTGGTCAATGTTTATCTCTCCGCTACTTAATTTCCTCTTACTTCTAATCTTCCATATTGCCATACCCCCTATGGCTATAATTATGAATGTACCCATCATTGCCGACCAACTTATCGCGACCTGCTCATAATCTTCCCAAGCCATACCTTAATTTCCCAACGCACTTAACTTGTCCCTCAATTGATCCATATCGATCTTTTCTATCGGCTTCATTAGTACTGGCATTTTATTCAAGGTAACATTGGGGAATCCCCTCACTATTGGCTCCCACAACTCTGTACAATTGACTAAGCTTCAGCCAATCAATTCTATGATTGACTCTTTCTCTTCATATCTTTTTTCTTCCTGGTAATAGGGGGGCAAGGAAATAGATATCCCAAATGCCGAACATCCCAGGGGTAACTTTAACAGGGATAATGGTGGCTTTACTCTTAATGTTCTTGTGGACTCTCCCGCACATACCCTAGACAAGCTGATGGGTTTCTGTGTAGCCACTGCCCACACCCCGTCTGAAACACTGATAGCTTGTGGTAATGCTGTGTTTGCTAATACCTCTACTTGACAAGTTCTCTTAATTCCCTCTTTCTTTCCTTCAAACAATTCTAGTATGCACATTTTGTTGTTACCAGCTATATAGATAGGGCTTAACGATGTACAAGTCCCTAGAGCATCATTTCTACACTTTCTAGCTTCTTCAGCTGTTAGCAACATGAATTTTGTTCTACCCGAATTTAAAGCTATGCATTCTGTTTCCATCTTCTACCTTGCTACCATTCGTGCGGCTACCATCATCAACCCTTCCATTTTTATCATTCTCGCCTTTGTCTTATTTTTTTTTCTTTCTCGCAACCCTAAATAGTGTCACACTACTACGGCTAAGCGTTTTATTTAATTTTTCTTGTGTTTGAACAAGAGCTTTCTTTTCTGGACAAAGGTGTGTAAGAACTGTCCAAATGTTTTATATTTCGCTTTCGGCTATACTTTTAGCCATTATCAAGGATGATTCGATTTTCAGCTTTTAAGCTGAAAAATCGAATCGCTCGGAACTATAAATCATTTGGAGAGTTCTTACACACACTTTACCCAGAAAAGAAAGCTCTTGTTCGAACACAAGAAAAATTAAATAAAAAAGCTTAACCGTAGTACCTTGTCTGTCGTTTTTCATGAAACATGCATATATATATATATATATATATATATATATATATATATATATATATGTGTGTGTGTGTGTGTGTGTGTGTGTGTTCTGAAAAGAAAAAATTCTTTAATTATATGCATTTGACGCTAATTAGCTGTATATCGCTTTGATAAAATAAATGGCTGCTTTGGACAAAGTGTTATTGCCGCTCGTTTCATGGACATCATTTAATACAATACAATCTATATCCGAAAGAAAAATTACCCAGGACTCTTCTTTTGGCGTTATTTGTATGAGATTTTCCCATTCTCCGTGAACTTACTTAATAAGCAGCGTCCAATTCGTCAAATTCCCCTGTCTTTATCTTCTAACAACTCAGTCTATGTTTGTAAGCATGTATATCTCTGGTTTCTGTTGCATCTCTCTCACGATATATATATATATATATATATATATATATATATATATATATATATATACCCTTCGAATTTGGACATTCATCTTTCGATCAATAAATGTTCATTCTTTTCGTGTTCCTCTCTTCTGGATGAATTGGTTGGAAATTTGCCTTTAACACCATAAGTCAGTGTTTGCGATCAGGGAAAAGAAAATATAATGAATGATGTTATTCAAGGCAATCAGTTTTTTCCTTTGAGGACTTAGGAACACAGAAATGTCTGTACGCACTCTGACCGTGTAGATTTACAATATTGAAATAGCATATATATATATATATATATATATATATATATATATATATATATATATGTATGTATGTATATTTGTTTATTCCGACCATCGTTCTCTTTTTTATATTTATTACTTTCTATTTCACTCTTCTTGTATTCATTTCCTTTTGCTGATTTAGAATTGTCTAACATTTTGGTTTGCAAATTGTCTGTGCCGATTTCGTATCCCAGTCAAGAACATTAGGTCACTTTCGCTGATATATCTGTGGGAAAGGTATGAATCCATCTCTGTTCCCACCACACACACTTATGGTTTAAATAACATGGCTGACTGGGGTTTAGCAGAAGGAAGACTCTGAATTCAAACCCATCCTGAAAAGGGATGGGCTCCGTCAGGTCAACTTTCCCTAAATTCACCACTGCTGCTTTTGCGGCAGTACACATGGTAACTCTACGGCCTCATTGCATTACACGACTCGCGGAGACGTGATTGCAGGCAATGAAAGAACATTTATTTAACTATCATCAGACAATGATAGAATGTAGGCCTCACGTCTTACTCTCTAACTCTCTACCTCGAGTGGCTCATGGGTTTTGGTCAGAGTGAACATTATTTTTAAAAAAAGTCAAATTCTATATTAATCAATATTCCCAAATGAGAACTTTACATTTGATAAGAGAACTTTTATATAATACGAACAGAGACCCTGCCTTTATATCGCTATGAGTTTCGCTGTTGTTCTATGCGAAGGTTAAATTGTTCCAGCATATATTGTAGCCTAGCAAAATGCTTAAAGTGATAACGATTTTATTCTTGAAAGATTGTCCATATTTTCTATAATTAAGTCCACCATTCTAATCAATAGAAATCACTGTTAAAAGTATCCTACAGGATGTCGACCTAAAATTGGCATTTTACAGTTTTATAACATACACAATTCTTGCTCAAATGATCTCAACTTTTAATAAAATGTGTAAACTTAAGTTGACTGTGTGTACTTATCTCAAAGAGAATCTACCAGGAATATGTATCGGGCGTACCAGTGATAATGACAATGTCCTGTTGAAATGGCCACCACTTTCGACAGACCTGGAAACTTGTGATTTTTTTTTTTTTTGTATGGAGCCGTGTGAAAGGACAAGTCTATATCGCCTTTCTTTCTACAAAT
>CAHIKZ030000329.1:322500-442500 GCA_903632075.3 Acanthosepion pharaonis
ATGTCCCCTCCAACGTTCTTTGAATGAATTCATAGTACTACCAGTGAAAAATCTTTTGATATTTGTGTTTTGTCCGTGCAATGGACAATTATTTGGATTCCTACAATAACACAAGTTGTTATTCGTGTCATTATACTTAGCTGTACTGCTAGCAACCTGGTCAATAGTCAAGTTTTTTGAGTCCCTATACTTGTTAAAGACTCTGTTGTTATGTTTCTTAATTATTTTCTCTAGGTTATCCGCACAACTATAGCTTAATTTAAGGGTATTATGACTGAATATTTTACTAAGTTGGTAGTTTCAGATTCAAGGAAATGTTTCTTGATGAGGTTTAGAAATTTACTTCCTATTTTAGTTTTAAAAATTGAAAGGGGGGGGTAAAATAAATGATCTTCCTAGATTTTCTTTTCTTATTATGGTCATAATTAATAGGCTTTTCGATATTGAATATTCCTACCCTTCTATCCACTATTTCTAAGGGCAGAATTGTAAAAATCACAATTTTTAGAAGAGTTATTACTAATCCTAAATCCAGTGAAGGAGGGTATGTTCTTGATAACCGTACGGGGGTGGTTGGAATTGGGATGCACATATACTGGGTTGGAATTAACCTTCACATAAGCTAGGAACGTGTTGCTAGTAACGTCTAGGGTGATATTCATACCTCTTTAATGTTAGTTGTAACTGTAGTCCTAAGTCCTAAATCCTTAAATTCCCTATGGAACATTTTCCTAATACAGTCTACCTTAATTTAAGTAGAGTTTTTAACAACTAATAAACTATCATCTCTATATAATCCTAATCAGAATCTAGACATTCAAAGGCACGTAAATTTTATAAAAGAAATAATCCCACCAAGTCAGAGGCTTCAGCAGAATTCAAAAAACCCATTTAAATGTCAAAATTATCCCTGCAAGAGCTTTTGGTCCACTGTTCTTCATTCTAGACCAGAACAGATTTTCGGCATTTCATTGTTATATCCACTTCAATGTTTATTTCAACTTAATTTCAATAAAAACAAAAAAAATTAGAAAAACATACGTATTTTTCCTCAGTTTTTTCTTTAAATAACCTTATAAGTTTCAACTTAATATAGATTAAATTTAAATTGGCAATTTTTAAATTTAGTAGTATAATTTAATATTTATTAGTTAGAATGAATTCTACTTTAGTCTAACACCAACATTAAAGCATTAAATTATTATTATAACCTTAAAGTCCTTTGTCAAGTTTTTTTTCTTTAATTCTCATATGCTTGTATTTTGATTGATCATTCCAGCTTATGTAACAGCGTTTCCCCTAGCAAGGGGTTTTTGATTGATTTAAACCTTTTAAAACCCTTTATTCTACATTCAACACCATCACTTGATAAGACACCAGAAGTGTTGAAACAAAATGGCTATTTTTGTAGTGATTTTATAACATGTTTTATCTTATAATTTTCGAATACATAATTACATATATATATATTTATATATATATATGTATGTGTGTGTGTGTGTGTGTCTTTGCGTGTTCATGAAAGACAGGAAAAATCCCAGAATATATATAACTAAATATAACTAATGTGTACGTCTCATAAAACGGATTTCTTATTTTAGCCTTGAATGTGTGCATGTCTATGTGCCAACGTATGCACTGCTATTGGTGTGTACGTTTTGTGTGTGTGCGTTGGAACATTTTTAAGATATATGATGAGTTTAAATTGCTCCCGAAATAGACATATTTGAATAAAAGGATGTCATTTAGACGTTTTATTTTTTGTTGTTGTTTTGGTTTTTTTAAATTTTTTTTCAGGAAATATTCGATCGTTTCTATTTCAGATTTGGACAAACATCTTTGACAATTAAGTAATATATAAAAATCCGAAAATCGATCTATCCCTCAACTTTACAGCGAAAAACCGAGAAATAAGCTCTCAAAAAGAAACAATAAAACTTGCACCTAAAAAAAGAATTAAAAAAAAACAAAATTCCATCTACTAAGCAATGTTATAATCAAAGAAGAAAAAAATAATCTGTTTCTGCAAGCTAGAGAAATCATCGACCCCCGTCAGGTTTCAATTTTGTTTTCTCTTTTTTTTCGAAAAGTGATTCCAGCACAGGCGTAGGATTTGCTGCAAGCGTGCGTGTGAAGTCAATGTGCGTGTTTTGTTCCATTTGTCTGACGCTATTTTTACCGTTTGTACATTACGAAATTTTCGAGTTATCTATGGAAAGATGGGATTTAAAAATACAGCTCTTACTTTTGGCTACCACCCAAGTGTCTCATGAAAACATCTTGTGCGAAAATTCTTCAAATGTATGGCTATAGATTCGCAATCTTTATGCTTAAGTTTTATACGCTTCTACATATCAACACTTGTTAATTATGAACAAATATCACTCTTTACTTGAAAAGCAAAATCAATAAAATACCTTCATTTTGACATGTTTCAAAGGTTGTAAGAT
This sequence comes from Acanthosepion pharaonis, assembly GCA_903632075.3. Taxonomy (NCBI): domain Eukaryota; kingdom Metazoa; phylum Mollusca; class Cephalopoda; order Sepiida; family Sepiidae; genus Acanthosepion; species Acanthosepion pharaonis. The sequence goes on from CAHIKZ030000329.1 coordinate 324,951, forward strand.
TTTTCATGTACTTTTCTCGCAAATGCTTTATAGACGTTACTTCAAAAACAATATGTAGCATATATACGGGCGATAATGGTTATATCGCTATTCTCATAAATACAGTAGTAAATACTGTATGTTGGTCTGCAGTTGGAAATTCGTCTCCAGCTGTGCTGGTCAAACTCTCTGCCTCCGAGCAGAGAGGATCCCCAGTCGAGGCTATGTCGAAGGGCAGAGTCTTGTCTCGGGAAACAGCTAGCCGACCCCGTTTTATACAGGGACTACGGGAACTTTTTCTTCGAACATACGGGCTCGGATTCCACACATTATATTCGGCCTTGTGCCACATCTGACCGCGTGGGGCGGTTGGTAGGTATCCTGCAGTTGGAGATTCGTCGCCATATGTTTGTATTACTGTTTCTGTTAATATATTTGTTTAACTCAATTCCTCTCTTTGTGTCTTTATTTCTGACCCTAACAAGGCCACAACAAGTTGGCGACGAGGATGAGATTGTTATAGTAATTTATCCACGCACGCATGGAGACTCCCAGCTATAATTAGGAGCAGGTACTGCCTTTTGGAAAGGGAGGTTTCCAGCTGTCAGCTCTGACAATCGGACCGAACATTCTTGCTGTAACACTCTCGTTTGTATATGTTTGTATTACAGTTTCTGTTAATATATTTCTTTAACTGAATTCCCCTCTTGTGTCTTTATATTTGGCCTTAACAACCTTGACTGGTTGCTACCCAAGGCTATAGGAGCCGGTATAGTATGGATTTGTTCTTTTACTCATATCTGGAAAAATCAAATTAAATTATTAAAATTAAATGAGAAATTATTGAGAAATGGCCACAGAGACGTCAAAGTAATGAAAACATCAAGACCAAAATAAATGACAAAATATTTCGTAAATCTTTAGCGACAATTTTTAATAGCTTTAAAAAAAAAAAAAAAAAAAAACTACTTTTCATCATCGTCATTACCTTTAAAAACTTAATCACCCCTCAGTTTTTTTTAGTTTTTTTTCTTATTTTTATTTTTACTTTGATTTGTTTCGTTTACAAGCACATCCAACGATCTGGTCGCAAATGACAGTTATGGAAACACCATAACAACAAAGAGAATGGATGATATTTAATCAAAAAATTGTATGTATTTATTCATTTTATTTTTTGAACAATCGTGATTCACTTTTGATTGTTTCGTGCTTCCATGATTTATCCGCCCGGCTCATATCGATTGAACTGCTTCCCGCTGTTAGTAAATCTACACATGATTAGAGTAAAAACAAAATGAATTGTCTGCACTATAGTCTACATAAGCCTAAGATTGTCTCCTTGAAAATCTATTCTTCTGAATTTTTATTTCTCTCACTCGACAGTTGTATCTATATCCGTATCCATTGTGAACGGTTTGTCTAGAGTTCAGGCTGTTCTATTAAAAAAAAAGAGGATCTCTTGAGAAGACTCATGGGAATAATTCTATTGTTCCGCAACAGTCAAGCTTTAATATGTCAAATATTCTTCGAAACCTGATTTATAAGCTTAGTCTGTGTTTTCATCTTCTGGTTTCGCTATATGAACGAGTCTCGCAGACTAAGTCAAGAATAGAAGACAATATCTGTTTAATCATTTCACCCCAAGCAAGGCAATAAAGCCACTAAGACGAGAAGAGTTACAGATAGAGAATATGGAAAAACTACCCACTCTTTCTTATATCCTTTCTCTCAAGTTCGTCAGGTAAATGGATCGTTGTCTTCTTCTCTTTCCCTGATTATGTCTTGTGGAGGTTATGTTTTCCAAGCTCTTTTTCCTCATTAAGAGTCAAAAGTATTTTAGTTGACTTTCTTATTCTGCGAATAAGTTTACACGAGGGCCCATCTACAACTTGAATTGTTGACATTCTCATGTGCCACATTTTCTTTAAGACTTCATGGCTACTTGCTCGCTCCGTCCATGGAATTCTCAGTATCCTTCTGTAGAATCCCATTTCTGCTGCTTCCAGCTTCATCTTCATCTGCGAGGAGACTGTACGGCATTCACTGCCATACAAGAGGTTCGACATCAGGTTTCAGTCCAGTACTATTTTCTTTGTTTCTAACGAAATGTTCCTGTGTCTTAATACTTTGCTTATCTTGTTAGAAGGCATCTTTCACTAATCCAATTAGCGTTCAGATTTCGTTGTCGCATTTCCCATCCACTACTTAAACGCTTCCCTAAACAACCACCAAGCTCATATTTTACCAATGTAAGTTAACAATTTCATTGTGCGATGCAAGGCTGTGACATTTGAAACCAATGGCCTAATTGTAAGAGACATTTAAAGATAATGGAAGCGCATTAAGCCCACACTCATCATTACTTGAATTCAAACTTGCCGGGAGGTATTAAGAGTGTTTGGGGGTACACCAACGTACAATCACTACTACATATATATATATATGATATAGATTAGAATTATTACTACTTCTATACAGCACATCTTGGAATACAAACACAAACTCACTCTTTTCTTTCTTTCTAGCAAAGATAATAATACCAGTATTAATAACACAATCAATAATAGTTTTAATGCAGTTCTATCTCCATTCACACCTAAGTCTATAATAATAATAATAATAATAATAATAATAATAATAATAATGACCTTGCTGTTCCTGCAAAATGTAATGTATCTTTGAAGATCATAAAAATATCAATGATTCCAGTTATAGATGGAACCCAAGGTTTGACTGAAATAGGCTTCTATAGACTCAGTAAAAGGATGTCTGTTGCCCATGTCTTGAAGAAATTCAATGAATTGTATTCACAAGTATCGCTCACACATTACGCTGAGCTTCATCTATGTAAGATGTGTGCGTTCTTAGGGTTTTTTGTTTTTTTTTTTTTAAATGATCAGTAGAAAATGTCATGATGCCCTGCCTGTACATGCAACAGAAATCAATAAAATAATAAATGATAATAATGGTAATTATTGTTGTTGTTTTTATTGTTGTTGCTGTTATTATTATTTATTACCTTTGATTTCTGGGATGGACTCGTCTCTTTTCGGGTCTCGGCCAGGAGACCAAATGTTAGAAATGGCATCATAACATTTTTCACTGACCCCCCCCCCCCAAATTTTTTTTCAAAGGTAAAGCCTTTTGTAGATGGTGTGGTCTTCATTTCTGAGAACAATCTTTTCACAATACATGCATAGACCATCAAGAATCCCTTCAATGAGTCTATTGGAATATTTTCCAATCACCCCAAAGGACCAACTACAACTTGAATTGTTAATATTCTCATGTGCCACATTTTTGATATTTCGATTTCAAGTTTCTTGTATTTTCATAGCTTTTTGAAGATCTTCAATGATGCATTGCAGTGACTGCCGTATCAGTAAGGAGGCACGTTTTATGTTTTCGGTCTCTCATCACGATATCTGGGCAATTAGTTTGATTGTTCTATCTGCATGTATTGTGTAGTCCCATAAAATTGTCACATGTCCTATCTCCATAACCGGCTCTGAATGGTGTTCATACCAATTTCTTTCAGTTTCCTTTCCGTAGAAATTGCAGATTTTCCAGTGCAGATATTGGCTGAGTCTGTCATGCCGGGTTTTATATTAAGTGGGTGTGAATACCGTGCAACCTGATACAAGATGATCAATCGTTTCTGGATATTTATCACAGAATCTGCATTTTCGGCTAACTCAATTTTTCAGTATGTTTGCTTGATAATTTCTAGTTAGCAAGCATTGGTCCTGTGCAGCAACAATAAAACTTTCAGTTTCAGCTTTTAACCCTTTATTATTATTGTTGTTTGTGTGTTATATTTCCTGCTTTGTATCCTGTAGAGCTGGGTCCAAACTATGGTGCTTAGGTCCTATAGTAGAAATGTCATTTAATTGATAGCACTTTCCTTAGTATATGGGATGTTCCTTATATGGCGATTTTCTGAGAAATTTGTGTGTTGATGTTACCTGTTAATAAAATTACCCATTCCTTTTCTCACGAGGTGAAGAGCTCCGATTATTATTAGTACAGTTTCAGTCTTCATTCCCCACATCCTGTTAACCTTGATCGTCAGGTCCATGTAGTTGGACAATGTCTCGATAATTATTATAGAAGTGTTTCTCTCAGATGGTCGTGTTATGTCAATAAGGATAAACTTCATTAATTTCTTGACGTTTTTGATAATATCAGGATTTGTTCGCATTTATTTCCCTGTCAATTTGAATTGGCAATTTGGGGTAAATATCTGGTTGATGTTCATTTTGTATATTTCTGTTGTATTCACATTTCCATCCGGGTGCCAACCAGAGACATAATGATAAAAATGTCATCATGACATTTTCTACTGACTATTTACGTAAAAAAAAAATGACATCTCAAATCACACACATTTTCCATAGACATATCCCTTCGTATACTGTGGGCTGTAGTTCTGGCTACAGTTGTTTGTATTTCTCTAAAGTATGGGCTACCGGATGTTGCATATTACACAACAAATTGATTTATTGCGTAACTTCGAGCATTTATATCATTGTGCTGTAAAAATATGTCACGACGATGTGCCATTTTTGTTGTATTGCTCTAAAAAGACGCACCCACAATAGAAATTGGAACATTATAAAATAGATTCATGGAGTGTTATTTCTTACCGAATCTTCTCCGTCGCAGAAAATTTCCAAAACGAGGAAAAATATGACAGAGTCTGCACCGTTTCCATTTGGCTGTCACTACTAATTTGCTTTGATGCACTTCAAGTCATGTTCGTTCTTAATTATAAACATATTATTTATTTTAAAAAAACATTTTCTCGTTCAGTCATATAACAGTGTAACATTAAATAAATGACGCATACCACAACACATCAGCAGTTGAGTAGAAACTCATAAGAAGCAGCATAAAAATATGAGAACATGATAGCTGATGTGCTTTTCATTTCTAATTCGGACAGAGATAACATAATGTGCTCTCTTATTGATATGATAGTCCCGACAGGATTAGCAGTGGAAATCTCAAAGATGTGACATGACAATATCAATAATTCCAGTTGTTGTTGGTACCATAATTTTGAGTGAAAAAGCTTTCGATGGACTTATTAAAGACATACCTGGTAGCCCATTTCTTAAAGAAATACAAAGAACTGTACTTGCATGTACAGCTCAAACATTACGAACAGCGCTTTTAATTTTTTGTTTTTTTTATAAAGAGACGCTAATAGCATTTGGAAAAGTTCACTGAATGTGTCATTCAAACATGATTAAATGAGAGTAAAATATGATCGGAAAGGTTCTATTTTTCTAAAAGAAATATCTGTTGCATTTATCTTCATCACTTATAATTCTCTTTTTAGTGAACACCGATCGCGTCGTTCTTTGGAGACGAATCAGTTAATGCACGACGGATCTAACGAGGATTTCTACAGCAAAAGAGGATGCGTGTTTGAATACTGTAGGAGAGAACAATTTGCTTTATTAATATTTCTCAAATATTCAGGATGATAAATTAAATAAAATACAATTTAAATGACCTTCTACACAAATAAGGGTATCCACTGAAAATAAAGTTTAAAGTGATAAAAATATTCATAAATAAATAAAAAAATCATTATTTCTTTAGAAATCGCTTTATTTATGTTTCGGATACAAAACTAGGCATATATGAACATTCGTGAATCAGAACGAGAAAGAAAGGCGCTATACAGTCTTACTTAATTACATTTAAAGTGATAAAAATACGTCGGATTAATAAATAAAAAAATTCTTTAGAAATTCATATACATGAATTATATTATATTATATATATATTAATAATATTATATATTATATATCGCCTCTTTTCTATCTGCTTCACAACCGAATAGTGGCGCCTGGCTCAACGCAGCGCCCTCTTCATCTAACGATACCCTTCTAGATGATAAGTGTTCTCGAATCAGAAATGAAATCCGTCTTAGGCTGTAATTATGAGAGCGTCAGAGATGCAGGTGTGAAGTTTTCATTGATGAGTTTGCTTTGCATCCTCACTCTTGTCGTCGCAGTGCAGGCCGCATTCCAAGGCAATAAACGACATTATCAGAAGCACTCTGGATGCAGGTGGGTTGCCCTGCTAAAAGGAACCCGTAGGCCTCGACCATGGCGATGGAAATCGGCCGGATGGGATTAGCATTTTCCCTTTTAAAATGTTTATTTGGGTGCGATTTGTGCCGATATATTTTCGACCGGCAATTTGATCTGATCCACGGCTGAGCCGGGGTCTGTCACACGGGACGCGGAGATAAAAAAAAAAATAGTTAAACATTCTTCTCTTTTCGACAGATTTCTTTTTACCCCAGTGACAATGGACACTTCTGGGGTTATTGGCCCTTGTTTGATTGGCGTGGTTGCGTCTCGATTATGGAATGAACAACGCGAAACCGAGTGGTTCTTGCAGCTTTTCTCACTGGCGATGGCACGGTGTAATGCTTTCTCCATCAGTGCTGCTGGTAGAGGATATAAAAAAAACATTTTGGTTTTGTATAAACAAAACCAAAATACTTTGTTCAAATAAAAACTTTCTTTCAACAATTAAAAATCACTGTATGCCTTTAGCTACAGATAAAACATAGTGGTGGTCATTTTGCCTTAAAAATGTATTGCTGGTCATTTTACTATAAATACACATTGTTGGTACTTTTTTATATGAAACTGTATTGCTTCTCTTTTTAGTATAAATATGTATTTTTATACTTGCATAGTGTTTTGTTTGGTGTTAACTATTTGTCTACAAGTGGAACCTTAATAGGTGGTGCTGTCCCAGTTCAGGATGGACCTGGGAACAACAGCGACAATTCCACGCACTTCTCAAAACCTCCCATCGCCTAATCAGAGGCCTTGCTGACGGATATATTTTATCGTCATATACAGAAATACTTCCTTTATATGCCGTGTTCATTCACGGTGTAAACCATCATAATTCCCTGCATATTAATTTTCTTTACCTGTAAATTGCCATCATTTGCTGGGGAAAATAGTGAAATATTGTTTTGAATTCACAGTAGACCTTCTGGACTGTATCGTACCGAAGTCTTTAGGTAGTCATTTTTATGCTTTCAACTAGTTATTTTGTACATAATTTTAAACTTTCACGGTAAATGTATGGATTTCAGACATATAGTTTGTAGATCATAAAATGTATTGTTGGTAATTTTACTATAAAAATGTCTTACATATATTTTTATGAGTTGCATTGATTGTGATATTGCTACAAAAATGTATTGTTGTTCATTTTATTATTAAAATGTACTGATGATTTTTGTTAGGGGTTTCACTATTTGCCCATAGCTGGGACCCTAACAGGTTCTACCACCGTGGGTCAGCGTGGGCCTGGGAACAACAGAAGTAAGTGGCGGTTCCACGCTCCTCAAAACCGCAAATCTCACGAACAGAGGTCTGTTAATGGTTGTAGTTTTTTGGCAGTATTGATGATGATTATCATGATTATAATGATGCTCTATTACAGGTTTGTGAACATGGTGAGACCTCTAATGTAACAAAATTTACAGCGAGTGCTTTCAAGATTATATACGACGCATTTTATAGAATCATTTTGTATTATGAACTTATTTAAAAACATAGGACCAATTTACTGACTTGTGAAGACAATCCTCAATACACCATACTAACAAAAGTGTTTTCTCAAATTAGTTATTCTAAATTGAACATTTGATTTGTCCCCCAAATATTGAAGTTTTGAATTTTTTGCACCTGTGCTTGTCACATTTCTTTTGCACAGTTAAATGTTATCGTTTCTTAACAATTAAATTTTTGTATTTTTCCGTTTTACAATATTCTGGAAAAACGTCAATATATTTTTTGATATGTTTTTACACAATTTAAATAATTATTTTTTTTTACTTTGTGTACTGTAGCTTATCACAATCTGTGATAGTTTTAACCAAATCTGTTTTATAAATTTCAAGAACACTATTGAAATCAGTAAATAGACCACGGTTATTTATTTCCCATAAAGTAGGTTTAAATGTTTCGCCATTTTTAGTATATTAAAATTCCTCCTGGCGGATAATATTTACCGCTACAGTTTATTTATTTTTTATTGAAAACAAAGAGGGTAACTTGCTAGATATTGCAACTCGGCGTCAGCTTTGTTCCTAATGCATTAACGTAGATTTCCCAGGGTCTTTTCCATAAATAACCACTGACAAGCCGGAGAATGGGCGAAGGCGGAAAACTGGCGCCTCATGATCAGCGGTTTCATGTGAATAAAGATCGACAGCCCGTAAAGGCAGTTCATCTAAGAGAAGGAAAACCTTGATTTTAAACCACCGATGCCTTGCGGTCATATCCAAAATACAGAAAAGGATATTGAAGTAAACCGAGACAGAAAACCCGGAATGCAGCCCCAAAGGCGGTCGGCTGTAAACACAGACAACTTTCTGGCAAATCCTGCGGCCAAACCCTCCCTAAATGTATTCCTTTGGATCTTGTCGATAATGGGATGGGGCATGTCGTCTGGACAGCGTACAGCCTCTATATACCATCGCCAGTCTAGGAGAAGGAAAACTTCGAACCACCTGCATTGTAGGTCTTGCCTTTGTAAGTTTTGAGAAGAGGGTCTGGGTAACCTCAACATTTCCGTTGTAAAAGGAACTGGTAAGCCATTGCAGTATTCTGACTTGAATGTCAGTATGAATTACAATTGTAACATGGAGGGGAGTGTTTTGGTGACCATAGGTGTCACAAACTGCGGTACTCGAATAAATGAATGAATGGATTTCTATAAATATTTACATGGCAATTGGGCTGATGAAATTTCCTCTTTGGCACCCTGACCTCAGGAATTTAAGGATTTTACTGCTGAAATAGGTAGATGTAACCACAAGTTATATGCAAATAGTTTATTCTCTACAATATCTCGCCATTGGAACTATCTTCCTAGCTCTTTGCTTACTTTAAAAAAGGATGTTCAAAAATGTAAAGGAACCATTAATCGCTTTCTTTATTTATTTAATTCTGTTGTTTATTCACCTCATTAACGTTTTATCATTTTACTTTAGTCTCAGTAACGCCTTACATCTTAGTGACTTTATCGCCTTAACAGTCAATGTCATTTCAAACGTAAAATCCGAGAAACCAAAAGATTTCTAATATGCAGTGTTCCTACAGGACCTGTGTGATCATGTCTCTCTATAACTGCCTGTCATTTAAACAATGATTTTCTCACTATCCGTCCTAATCTTTGTTCTGTCAGCTCGTTAAATTGATTACTTGATATTTCCTTCTACCCCATTTGATCTCAAAATATCCTGTGAATGTCAAATTATCTAAGACCTTCTTCTTCACTATGCGTCCCAGAAGTTTCAGCCATAGTCAGATCAAATGGAGTATTAATGCCATATACAGGCAGGAGCTGCCCAGTCAAACGCGTCTCCGCCTCGTTATGGCTGACGATTTTTTCCACTCTTCAATCCAGACGATACGTCGCAAGACCCTTGATGTTTTATCTCTTTATTCATTTATTCCACAAATTCTATCCTTCAGTGCTAATAACGGCCATGGCACGCAGATTATAGTGAACCACAATCATTCCCTTCGTAATCTCTTAGTGAGATCCAAGTTCCATTCGAGCAGATTTTTCAAGCGAACCGCATTTTTTATGGAGCAAACACCGCGATCTCTATAATCTCAATCTTTTCAAGTCAAGGGTTAATCGTTATTTTCCCCATATATCCCCGTAAATTGAGCTTCTTACACTATAACATTCTACATCTGTTAAATAATAGTTTCATACCATTATTTTTTTAGTGGCAGTGTATTTGGCTCTGACCTTCTGAGGTTGACCTTGGGGTCAGCTGGTAGACAAAATAGGGATATCAATTTTTCAATTTTGATTGGCTGAGCCGAACGTGGAAATGTTAGAGTCAGAAAATGTTACCGTTGAATTAAGTTTTACACGTCATACACAAGAGACGTGTTTATTTTGTATTTCGAGGAACTTGCTCTCCAGTAGTGATGATAAAGCGGCCCCACTGGCTTGTTAAAAAATGTACACGTGGACGTGTTAATAAATTAGATGAGTTTGAAATTCCCTTTTTTAAGTTATCATTTTATCCTCCGAACTAAAAACCGATTAACGATCACCCCCCGATCATTTACGTCTCCTGTTAAAAAAAGAGAAGACAATATTTTTTATGATCGCTTCAAGACCGTCAACCAACACATCTTTCCAACAAGGAAGAGTATACAAAATTTTGCTTATTTGACGCAGAGGCAAAGTCTTCCCCAGAAGAGATGGATGTATACATGGCATTGGGTGGCTCTAAGGCCTCGTACACAAAAAGCGCAAGTGTTTATTTGATCTCATTTTCCTTTAAAAGGTCTCTTTACACGTGAGTTCCACCCGTATTTTTCTCAGCATTCTTTATCTGTTGCCTCATGTTTTTTTTTGTTGTTTTTTTTTTAAATCTGTGATGAGATTGCCCTGCATTCATTACTACAGTGGGTAGCAAAAGTATTTAACACATTGGTTTTTCTTAAAAAACTGTAAATTGTAATGCCTCCAAAACATATCTGTTATGGGGTCCTCCCCTTTTTCACATAAGTGGACTCGACCAGAGTGTTACTTGGACTGCTGCCGTTAAATACCCACAGTCTGTCAGAATATAGAGATATTGAGAGAGTAGGAGCAGAGATTGTTGATTGAGTTGGAGGTAGAGTAATCCTGCCCCAGTGTGAGGTAACCGCTTTTAGACCGGTTTCAGTTACAAGCACGTAGACTCTAAGGAAGTCTTACTTGAGATTGTAGGTATATATATATATATATATATATATATATATATATATATATATATATATATTATTTTGGACGACTAAATGCGTTCCTGGATTTACTAACATTATACCCATTGTATTATTGTGTAAATACATTTAATTTCTTATCTTTAATTCTTGCGTTTGTCATTCCTTGGAGACCGAATTTCATCTTGGAATCCACAACAACTGTTCTCATTTAACCATCATAGGTAAACTTTTCTACCTGCCATCAGCATGTCTGATGCTAGACTTCTGGAGAGCAACACTCTGCTCTTACATTTTCAACTGACTTGAAGTGGAACGACTGCATCGAATCAATTGTTGCATCTACTGCAAGGAAATCTATGTCGTGACAGATTCGCCTGTGCATTGAATACTGCTGCCATATCTGGTCTGCTATTCCAGATATTCATCTTGAGGTTCTTGACAAGATCCAAAGGATCTGTAATTTTCTCACTTGGCATCTCGACTTCAGACACTTTCTTCACGTGACTTCTCTCTGTCATTTGAACAAATATTTTCACGGCAATTGCACTGACGAGCAGCCTTCCCTGGTGCTCCGACTACATACATTTATGCGTGCTACTAGACTAGCGTCTAGGTCCTGTCGCTATTAATGTTGAAATAGTTAAATGTAACCGCCACTTCTATTCCAATAGTTTCTTTTCTCGCTCTCCCGTCTGTGAAATTTCCCTCCGTTTACTTGATTCCCTCGCAACTACAATATTCAAAAATTTAAATGCAATCGCCATCTTCTATCTTCTTGAAGCCCGTTCAACTTTAATCCTTTCCTAAATCCTCTTACTTTCACTCTCTGTAGCCCCCCCCCCCTGCGTACTAGTGGCATTGAAAAACAAAAGTCTCCTCCTGGTACATAACTATTGTGCGAAATATTATGTCAACATTGACGGCCATATATGAGCACAGATATTACATAGCACTGTTTTCTTTAACTAATGACATTTTCTTTTTTCCCCCATACTTTTCTTACGCGCGTAGTTTTAAGAAAACATCGTTTGTTATTCCAATGTATATTCAGATTCTTCGTATCACATATTCCGACTTCCGTTATCCCTGATAGATTTCACTACTTGATTAATTCTGACGTCTCTAATTTGTACCTCGGATCTTGAATTGTCTGTTTTGCTTCCGACCAGTCTATCTTAATAATTTTGAAACGATACTTTCACATGAATTAACATAATAAAATTTAACTTCTTATAATCTAAAAAATATTTTCTGGCTTTAAATAACACACAAGAGTTGATAAACTATAGAAAATGAATGAACAGTATTTTAGTTGATGAATGCAAAACTCACGAGCCATACTGCGCTAGAGAAAACGGTATGGTCTGTGAATATTAGACAATTTAGAAGGAAAGGAGCATTATAAGAATGAGGAGGATATATAGTTATTGACCCTTGAGTTGAAGCGGTTAATATTGTAATGTTTTGGGAAGCTTAGCCGCGATGAATTGTTCTACAAACTACGTAATAATGATATAGTGATACAAGTCTTCCTAATTAACCCATAGTTGGGGGTGAAGAGGTTGATTAATACATATCCGTTCACTTTGTCATATGCGTGTGTGCGTGTGTATATATAGTAGATATGTATGTATTCATGTATGTATATATATGTGTGTGTGTGTGTGTGTGTGTGTATATATATATGGATGCATGTATAAAGATATATATGTATCTCCCCTCTCTCTCTTTGTCTCTCACTACACACACACACAGACACACACACATGCGATATTGAGTCACCCCCCCCCACGAGGGTGTCATGTGGCACAAGGCCTTTTTAACGTGGGCATTCCGAGCCCGTGGGCTCGGCCAAAAATATGCCCATTGAACCCGTATAAACGGGTTCAGGGCCGGTTTTACCTCCCCGAAAGAGACTCCGCTCTTCGGCGTAGCCTCCTTCAGGTTCCTCCCGTCCGTAGGAAGAGAGTACAACCGTACAGTCGGTTCAAAAATGAACGACTGACTCACACACACACAAACACACAAACACACACAAACACACACACACACACACATATATATATATATATATATATATATATATATATATATATATATACGCATGGTAGAAAAGGAATATGCCAGAACAATTTTAGCAACATTAATGACAAAGCGGCATTTTTTTCCTGCGTGTTACATGTTTCATCCTTAAGGGCCTTATCGGACTGATATGAATAATTAATTTAATAGTTTAAAATTTCCATTTTGAAGACTCTTAATTTTTCCACTGGAAAACAAATCACTTTCTTTTTTTTCGTCGGGAGAATTGAAAATACAACTGACATAAATACACACAAACACACACACACATACATACACACACACACACACACACTCATATATATATATATATATATATATATATATATATATATATATATATATATATATATACGACGGTCACTTAAAATGTTTTAAGCCTTACCCAGAATGAAAGAAGAGCTATAGCTGAACATTTTTGTTGTAGCAATACCGCTTAATATATGTGAGAAGTGAATGACAAATACAAAAATGGACAAACAGGGACTTGTACTGTCACAAATTATCTGGAAATGAAAGGTATGTAACCCAATGAAATTCATGTGGACATAGTAAGGCGCTTACTAAGGACTTCTCCTTCTTATGCAACTGTAAAGTAATAGGCCGCGGAATTTAATCAGTCGCATCGATCACAGAATATGACCCTAGGCTAGGTCGTCCAAAAACCTAAAACTCTGATGAAAAGTTGTTACCATTCAACGAATGCTTTTGTATGACAGACGCCTCACTATTTAGATAGCTAAATAAATAGGCATTAGTTTTGGTTCGATCCATACTGTTTTAACTGAAATCTTGGGGTTGAGCAAGTTGTCTGCATGGTGGGTTTCAAGCAATGGTTAACAATGATTATCACTGAGTAGAGAATTCGATTCGCACTACAAGACCCATACAAATTTCGATAAATCAACATGCTAATTCGGAAAATCAAGCTAGTTAAAAACTTAATTCGCTAGTGAATAGACGTAATAAAAATTGAAGGTCGTAAACAATGAAAATTACAGATGACAATTTATTGACCTAGGCTTGTGCATACGGAAACATTGATTCGACTTCGCATATACTTATAATTTTATATGTGTTCATCAGCAGAATTTTTTTCTGATTTAACAGTATAGCAGACCGTCTATATCGACATAAACGCTATATAATGGAAATATTTACAAAATATATATATATATATATATATATATATATATATATATATATATATAATGCACGGTATGACCTGGCGACTAGGCTTCAGTCACTTTCCCACCGCCGTAAGATTGCCTCTCTGTGCTATTTAAAAAAAAATACTTTCATGGTAATTGTTCGGATGATCTCTTGGCTATGGTACCTAAACTTTATGACTTTAAGCTGACGTCGAGATCTCATCAATTTTCAGGTGATTTGGCTACATGTAGGCGTAAGTTCTATGCTAATTGTTTCTTTTCTTATACATCTTGCTTGTGGAACTCTCTTCCGGCTCCATGCTTTTTCAGCCAACTTTTATCTGCAAAAATATAAATGAAATGCCAATCGTTATATTACTGTCCTCCTGAATACTCTTTTATCTATCCGCTAATTATTAATGTTTATGTTCCTAAATCTTTCACACCCTGTAACCACTTTTTTTATTAGTGGTTTCCATGCGTTACATGTGGTGATTAATAATAAGTGTATTTATCAAAGTGCAACAAAGAGCAAGTTAATGGCTGTCGTTTTAGTATTGCATCATGCTATATATTGTCTTTCCAAAATAATCAAGATGTGTAGATGATGAATCTTATAATTTTTTAGATCAGTCGAGTTTATTTGTTTATTTTGTTTAACGGCATATCAACCTCAATGGGTTCTTTAATGCCGAAATGATTTTTAGGATAGGTTCGTATGATTAGAGTATGGATTCTTTGCAAGAGATCTGTTTGTAGATCAGGTTTAATTGACTTATTTTTCTAAAGATTTTTTTTTTTTTTTTTTTTTTTTGTCTAGAGTCAAATATATTGCTGGTATTTTTTTTACAAAAATGTATTACTGCTATTTTTAATATAAAAATCCATTTTTATACTTTCATAATGTTTTGACCCCAGTTTTAGGAATTAACTATTTTCCCATAGCTAGGACGGTAATAGAGGTGCTACCACCCCGAGTCAGGTTGAACCTGGGACCAACTGCATTTAAGAGGTGGTTCCACGCTTCTCAAACCCTCCCGATGAGAGGCCTTGCTGCTGAATATAATTTATCATCATACCCAAGACAACTTATATCAAAAATTGGTAAATGGAGGTAAATCAACCTGAATAAGGGTAATTCGAAATTTGAGGGGGTACAGAATGTTTAACTGGATTATGCCTGAATAAATCAAGTATAAAATGCGCATCTACCACGCAACTATTACGAACGCAGTTTCTTAATTTTGGCTAGGAAATAGAAACACTTCACCGATTCCTTACTCGTAACTGGGTTTCTACTCGAAGAGTCATTCATTCATTCATGCGAAGCGTGTCTTGTGCAGTAGACGTGGAGATGCTCATCCCACCCTTAGTTAAACCACAGCTGGTTCCATCGACGAAAACCTCCTTCCTCGCCGTTGACATCACAAAACAAATATAGAACAAATACAGATTGAATTTAAACAGAATGCAAAAATAGTAAAAGTTTATCAATCTAACATGTTTAAGTCTTATAAAAGCTTCATCAAAGAATGACATGGAATGCTGATAATTTTGCTTTTGTGTTATTTCATTATTGTTTCAATTCCGAATGCCATATATTATACTAACGCTGGTTCAATAAGTTGAATGCACGGGAAACATGATTATAAGTAGGTATCTCATCATGATTTTCGATACGTAAAGTTTAAAATGAATTTTTAAAAATGAAAAATCATTCTTGGAGTTTTCTCTATTTTGAAAGCTAAATTATTAAATTTACTATTTCCAGAAAGCAAACTTATCTGGTGCATTTCAACTAGAAATTATATTGATTTGAATCTACATTTCGTTCGCTATCAGAAAAAAAAAACGATAAAAATCTATAAATATCAGATATTTTGAAAGATTTGTAAACAAAAGATATTTCTCAGTTTTAAAAATCTTCCAAAAATAAAATATATATTTGTGACACGTTATTTGAGAAAAATTAGCAAATTTCAGGTAAAATTAATCTAATTTGAAACAAATATTACTTCCAGCATAAAACGCTATATGCAAGCATTTCTTAACCACGTGGTCTTGTTTTTCTGACGTATTAATCGATTTATTGGCAGCCAAAGGTGTTGAAAAGCTATGGTTGACTAGAAATTGACATAAATTTACGAAATCTAAGAAAAAGCTTCGTTTTGGTGTTTTAACTACCTCGTAATTTTTTTTTAAATTAACATAATATTTCTAGCAATTATCTAATATTTTATTGTATTTCAGTTACTTATGTATTTGTTTATTGCCTTATGTCTTTATCAAACTATCACAAGAAAAATAAACTTTAAAAAAAGTAAACTGTAAAGAACTACTAAAAGAAAAATAGTTTTTATGAAATAGGAGCTAAACTAATTTGAAACGAAATTTCAAAATGACTCGTAAATTAAAAAATAAGAACTTCAAATAGAAATTAAATAAGAAAAATTTTATTTACGTAAAGATTATTTTTACTAGAATTATATTAAGTTTCTTCTCCAGTTTATTTAATTGAAGTAGGATCCACACTAAAATAAATTCAAAAAATGTTGAGTGAAATAGAAATTTGAAAAAAAAGTAAAATTACCTTAAATTTTAAAATTTAAAATTTTGAAGGGATGATTTGCAAAGCCAGTTGAGACGTAAACACGATGGAACACGGTAATGACTACTGAAATAATGGCGGACGGCCAGATTTTTAGGGAGACTAACTTTTAAAACACGTGACGGGCATCCATACTTACGAAAATGGGAATGTTTCTACGCTAAAAAAAATAAACATTATTTTTAAAATGTAGGCGGTAAATTTTCGGTAAATGGTGATCCTGTTTGAAAAAGAAAATTAGTTTACTTACATTCTCCAAGTAGTCCCACTAATAAAAAATCTTGAAAAGAAAATTTGATTTCTCGAAATTTCATGACATTAAGTGTGTGGGGCGGGGAGTAACATCTGTCAAAAAAAAAGAAAAAGACTTTTACTATGATTTTCTAAAACATACTTTGAAAATAATTTTATTCATTTGTGAATAAGTTTTGAAAGTTTTATTAAAATCCAACAATTATTTAATTTTTTCAAGAATTTCACAATGATTTTTTTTCACCGGGGAAAAAGCGCAAAAACACTAATATTAATTAATTACTAAATAAAATCACTAATATTACGTCGACCGCTAACGAAAAAAAAAACACAAGATTTTTAACCAAGATTTCGAATGTGCTAGAAAGGATTAAGAATTTAACAAAATAAAAATACTTTGATCTTTCCTCTTATTAATAACATATAATTTGACGACCAATCTTTGTTCCTATTAAGTTTGGGACCTTTTTTATCATGCAATGCTGGTTGTCTGTGAAAAAGTGGGGGTACCTAATTACAAGCTATATAATTGAAAATATATGGCATATAATATTATATGAGAATATGTAATGTTACAGGTAAATGCATCTCTGAAATAGTCGCAATGGAGTACAAGCAAAATTATTTGCTAATTGCTGTATTAGATTTTCTTGCTTTACGGACATTTCATTCGGTATTCCATCTTATCATGTGTTCTCGTTTGAACTGAAAATTACCAAAATGAAAATTTTGGTACTCTTGGCGTATTCCAGCAGAGGAAAATTCAAAAACCTACCACGCTTTGCAAAATCCTCACGGGGTTGCGTCTCAGTTCAATCAATATCAAGCCGGGTAATCGAATCTAATTCGAGCTATTTTATATTCTGGCTGCAACCAGTGATGACACTCGCGCTAATGCCCCTGAGAACGATAAGTCTTCTCTTCCCTCGGTCGGTTTTACGATTATCTTTTTATTGATATATTCTTCTTCTTGTTTAGCCCTTAACCCCAGAAGGAGTCGTTTGGGCGCCGATGTGCTGTCCTGTCCACCATTCTCCTACATCTGTCGCGCCGATGTGCTGTCCTGTCCACCATTCTCCTACATCTGTCGCGCCTGTGTGCCAGAGGCTGGGTCTCCGCGAATGGTTTCTTGGTGCGCTCATCATGTGGCGTGTCTTGGCTCATTTTAACCCGCCGGAGCCCATTTCTCTTCAGGCTGAATCAAAACCTTGGTCGAGCACTTACGCATTGGCAGGTGACCTGCGTCGATGAGGTCATTCTCCCAGTAGTGCCGTGTTAACACCACCTCCTCACGCGAGTTTAGCCCGTCAGCTAAAGCTGTTTACCGGGGCAACTTGGAGCCATCTCGTAAGAGATTTAGGAGATAGTTGGGGCCCAGAGTTGCCCGTCCACCCGAAGGTGCAGCGTGCTAGGCATCAAATGTACTACCCCTATCCAGAGGCCTCCATGTTCACATATATACATATTTCATTACAGACGACAGACAAGGTACTCCCATTAAACTTTTCATTTAATTTTTCTTGTTTTCGAACAAGTTTCCTTTTCTGACCGCAGCGTTTGTAGAAACTCTCCAAATATTCTGTAATTCGGACCGCTTTCGGCTATACTTTTAGCCATTATCAAGGATGATTTTATTTTTGCTTTTTAACTGTGCATGGATTGTGTGTATGTTTCTAGAGATATAGTGTTGTTTTCCGAACACATTTGATAAACTCTGGCCGTGTTCGTAGTTAATATTATTGATTGTTTGCTTTTTCATTTTTATTATAAAGGCTTCCATTATTTGTAATCATTTTTTACATATGTATGAGGTTATTATGCATGTATTTTCTACTAGTATGTTTTGGATGCAGTCTGGTGAGTTTGTGTGTATGCTTACTTGGGTTCTGATAGAGCTGTGTTCGGAAAGGTGTAACGGAAGGCCTCTGGATAGGCATGTAATAGTATAACTGATGTAATTATTTTGATTTGCCCCAGAACACAGTTCCTTAAGGGGCATTTGAACTCATAAATAATATTCGTTGGTAGTAATTTTGATTTAGCTGGTGTGTTGTTATTTTTGAGGATAAGGTAAGCTGTTTAAATTTTTTGTAGTAGATAATTAATTTGATTTTTCGTTCTGGACTATTGGGGTAGTATATTTTTTATGATATTTCTAAGTGAAATTTCATCTTGTTTGTAGTTGATGTGCTTTTGTTGAACATATTTATGTTGTTTTTCACCGTGTGTTCACTATCATTATTATTTACTTTGGGAAGAAATAGTCTAATTTGGTGGTCGGTAAGGTGGTTAGGGAAACCATTAATAACTAGTCTCTTGTTTTTGCATTATTGTCTTCTTTAAAGAAAAGTAGGTTAGTGGATGAATTCTGGTGTTCTCTTTATAGGACGTTGTTTTTTTTATCACTGCTATTTTTTATCTGAGTGGCATTCACTCTTGAATTTGAGACAGCAAGAATTTCAGCTAGTGGCTTGTTTATACAATGACGTAGTAAAAGATTTGCTACGTCTAAGAATGGGCGTTTATTTTTTGACTAAGTTCGTAGGTAAAGTTAAAGAGATATTTTCTTTTTCAAATATGGTCCTGAGAGTATCTATTTCTTTTGTATTTTTCGCTAAAATAAAAAAATATCGTCTATTTTGGACATTGTAGCTTATGTAACAGCGTTTCCACTATTAAGTGATGTTTGGTCAATTTGAACTTTTTAAAACCCTTTATTCTACATTTAACACCATCACTTGATAAGACACCAAAAGTGTTCAATCAAAATGGCTATTTTCGTAGTGATTTTATAATTTTATAGCATATTTGTGTCATAATTTTCTAATAAATTATATATATATATATATATATATATATATATATAGTTTATGTTTATGAAAAACTAGGTAATCCGTATGGGTAAACCTAAGGAGAATATAATCCAGAGAGCTCACTGTAAATCCAGAGCAAATAATTTAAATAAAAACAGACCACTTTAAGGTTCCATGTAATAAATTATTTCACCACAGCCGTTTTAAAAGGACTGCGGATCATCAGACCTTATTTGGAAGTAAAGTCTGGTGATACTCAGTCCTTTTAAAAGGGCTGTTCTGAAATAATTTATTACATGAAACATCTGTTTTTATTTAAATTAAATATATACATACATACATATATATATATATATATATATATATATTACACTGGATGTCGGAATGAACAGTCAGGCAACAAATATACCACTAAGTACTATAATTATACATATTTTAATTGATAACGATAGAAATCAATAAATAAATAAATAAATAAATAAATTTCTTCAAATATATAAGGACATCTTTTTATTATTATTATTTTTGTTTTTCAAAACAGATTATTCTGAACAAAAAATAAGAAATAACGTTATGACTAGAAAGTCTTTTCTCCGCCAAATTTGAAAATATATCCTCAAAAAATGTTACTTACTGTCAATAAATAAGAAAATGATAAAAAATAATATTATAACGAAATGTTGTTAAAGGAAAGTTTTAATTATAGACGGTAAGGAAGGAAATGAACGATAGTGAAACAATCAGTACGACTCGTAATGCCTTTTCCTACAATGTCGAAAGTTACATCCTCATTTATAAAAAGAAAAATGCTACGCTTAAATATAAAAAAAGAGTAAAATTATTTATTCCAATGTATAAGTAATTTAACAAATTAAGGGTATTGAATGTTGTTAATATAATAATTATTAGTGGGACATCCTTAATAAATTAAACTTGCTGAATAACACATGATAAAAAATAGTTTAATCAATCGATGTATACCCAAACTTACCTTAAAACATTAACAAAACTGTATTTTAATAATTAAAGATTATACATTCCTAAGAATAAATAAAAAAATTATAATAAACAACGGATAAATGGATAAAAATAAAATGGATAATAATAATAATAATAATGCCTCCTTGTTGATAATAATACTGCAATGTAAGAAATATTCAAAATCAAAATACAAGGTGAAATCCTCGAAAATTTGATATGGAACATCAGTCCCTGCTGTTGCAATGTAGGACTTGTTGGAAAGATATTCAAAAGCTGTCAAAATACAAGGACCCATAAAATAGAAATCTCGAAAATGTGGAATATGGGAACATCAACAATCCCTGTTGTAGTTGGAGCCCTAGAACTGGTTGGAAAAGATTGCAGTAGACTAATTGAAGGGATTCCTGGAAGTCCATGCCTCAAGGAGATACAAAAAATTGTTCTGACAAGCACAGCCCACACTTTACGAAGGGGTTTATCTATGTAATTTTTTTTTTTTTTTTTTGTCAGTGGAAAGTGTCATGACGCCATTTCTAACCTTAGGTCCCTGGGCGGGACCCGGAAGGAAATGTGTAAACGCCAGAAATCAAAGAAAAAAAAAAAAATAATAATATTGAATAATAATAATCAAAGCATCCATTTTAATGTACGATATCTCTTTCTTTGAGCAATGAAAGAATATGTCCGTTCACTCGAGGATTAGCGTCTAGTACTGACGTTATGGATATTGAAGTGGGAGTGGTGTGAGGTGAACATTTCTGTTCTTCGTTGAAATTTGAGGAATAATCAATGAATAAATCAAAAAATATATATGATCCGAAAGGTTGATAAGATTTGTAAGGTTCAACTGTGTTTACATTTGGAAATATCCAGTTGTCTCGCCCGGACCGAATAATAAAGAAATAAATATCGAACATACTGTAGTTTTCGACCGCTTTAAAAATCGTGAAATACTTATAATCGCCAGTTCATAAATAGATATATTTGTAAAGTGTTTTTCTGACAGGTGAAACACTGGATCTAATTCAGTGATTTCTAATCAAGATATTTTGCAGCTGGGCCTGTGAATGAGACGCTCAGAGGTAAGATGGCGCTCACAAAAATGACCGTAAAAATGTTTATGACTACTTGAGAGTTTTATTTTCCACCATAAATATGCAAATATTTATTCGCAAAAATACACATTTAGAGTATTTATTCCTTGAAATCATGGTGAAAATTACTAAAGTTAAATGAATTTCTTTGTTTTTGTTTTTTACTGTTTATCAACCCCTTGTCGGTTTTATAAAGCCGAAACATAATTTGGATTGTAAGAATACAGCTTTTTGCTAGTGAATATTTCATTAAGATTTATTTTGAAAATCACAAATAATTTACCAGATACGAGTCTAACTATTTAACACATAGCAAAGAAGAGATGTATTCCTATCTTCCCAATGATTATTTACGTATAAGTGAATGTAACGAACACGACTGGAATTCGAACTCAGATCTCCAAGTTTTCCTTACGAGCCGCTATGGTTTGCACCACCCGCACATCTACAGAAATTTCTGAAGAAACCAGGATGAAGATAGTGAAGATGACCACGAATTTGAGCCAGTGGCCAATAGGTAAGAAGCTCGGAATTTCAAAAAACGATATTTGGGATTTACTCTCAATGGTTCAGTACACTGAGAGTGTTTAAGATCTTCGCCCTAGAATTGTTTGGAATCTGACCAGAACATTAAAATCTCTGCTAATGAAAATTGCTGTCAAACGGTTGTTGAGAGCGACTTGTCTAATTTAGTCTCAGCGGACAGTACTATACGTATCCTTCGTGTTGGGGTGAATTTCAGCTAAAAATCCAGTATTTTAAGAGGAGTAGATAGGTTCACCTCTCTCCCTGTTCACACTCCTTTCCCGCCTTTTGTACGAGAGTAGAGTTCTATACTTTGTTCCCTGTTAAGAATTGGGTTTCCGGTTCATTTTGCTAATGTCTTTCTCATTTTCTTTAGTAACCCCTTGCACCTTAATGCCATTATTACCTTGCATGGTGTGAAATAAAAAAAAAAACAAAGAATTTAAAAGCAATATTAAGTTTGTCAAATCGGTGTGAATGAAGGGATGTTAATGTTTTGGAATGAGATTACATTGGGTGAGGAACCTGAGATCGAAACGGAATCTAATAAGCGGGAATTTATCAGAACATTTACATGAAAGGAAACGACCCACACTGCACGCGGAAAATGGTTACGGACAGGATTCTGGTTCTTTAGGGATACATAAAAAAACTGATTTTTCAAGAATGCTAATAGTGACGGGATCTTGAATAGGGAAAGATAAATCCAGTCTCTGAACAAAGATTTGATAAGAGACTTAGAAAAGGATGAGATTATTAAACATGGCGGAGATCCATGCAACCAATCGCATGCAACACAATAAAGGCTGAATAATGATGATTCCCCGGATTGAAGGATTATCCATCCGAGAGACTTGGCTGGAATATCATAGGGAAAATGTGGGCAGAACAAAAAAAAGGAAAAAATGCTTCAGAAAAATTCACGCAATCGATAGCTGAGGAGCTCAACTACAGAGAACGACACACCATATCGATGAAGATGGTGAACGATTTAAACACATCCTTTTCCCTAAGTTTCTAGCTAATGGAAACCAAAATATATATTAATAATGAGCATTAACTTATTTAATGGACATTATGTAATAAATGTTCATTACATTTAGAGATTTTTGGCAAAATCCAAAGAATCAGCAATATTGTTGGCCTAAAAAGAGCTTTCGGCTTCAGTCACATTTCCACCAACATGATGAAGCTTGCATGTGCCTTTATTAATAATACTTTCAATGTAATTGTTCCAATGAACTCTTCGCTCTACTACTTTAACGTAATGAATGTAAGCACAGCAATGAATTGTTGGCAGGCTCTAATCGATTCATAATTGAATTGCCTAGATATAACCGTCAGTTCTAGGCTAACAGTTTCTTATCTCCCCTTGTGGAACTCTCTTTCGACTCCATGTTTTCCAGCCAATTTTGATCTTACAAAAATGTAAATTAAATATCAATCGTTAACTACTGTCTTCTTGATTATTCTTCTATTGTTCTCGCTCCTTCATAATGTTTGTTTTTTTCGTTTTTTTTTTTTTTATTATTATTATTATTTCACATAGTAACACGTTTCTGTCGCAGTGGCTTTAGACATCTTGAGAATTTTCCAGCAGTTGCTTGCACACGTCGTGGAGCAGTGGTCATTGGCAGATTGGTGAGCAACTTTTCGACAAAGTTCGTTCATAAGGTCGCGCTTTTGAAGTTTAAGTGAATTGATGGTGCTTTGTGAAGAATCAAGTTCTGCCCACAGTATACGAGTAATTGAGCCACCCGTTCAAATATTTCAAGCAAGACTTCACCTTCAACAAAAGGTCTCTCTGACCTTGTTTTGTCTTCAAATCTCGTGTCACCTTCCTTCAAACATCTGAGCCAGTTTTGTGTTACCCGTTCTTTGACAGTTCCTGGGCCTTCCACATCACTAACTTCTTTTACCGCTGCCCTTGTACTCAATCCTTTTATTTATAGGTAGGGTAAAATTGCTGTAACTGCAATTTTTCAGTACTCATTATCAAAGTAGTAAAATAAAGAACAAACTCTTAATGTTTATGTTATATACAATAACTAGCAGCATGACCCGGCGTTACCCGTGTTTGATTCAAAAATCGTACGACTCATACAGCAATCACTAGCACTTGACTTAAAATATTTTTGCCTTTCCTTGCCTTTAAAGAAGTGCCCTTTTCCGTGCTGATGTTGCTACATGCCTTACTTCTTGCCTATCTCACACCGCGAATTTTTTCTTAGCTCTATACTAAACATTAAATCTGTTACAAAAAAAGAACTAAACACAATGAACACAAAACGATCAGCTTTAAAAAAGGACTCGGAACTGGAAAAACCGAATGAAAAAAGAATGTTAACAACAAATACGTTTTCACACACAAACCAGTTCTGCGGAATCAGAATCAACGTTGAGTTTAAGCAAGCGAATGAGCCAATTGGAGTAAAGTACCATGCAGATTTAAATTTTTCCCACTTGTGACGAATGCAGCTATCGATATTTTTGCATGCTAGCATGCTAGTTAACATTCGTGCCAGTCAGCTGTTGGCTCTCACGCTGGCCAATAGAATCTTCCTGCCTATTCGTGGTAGCCAGCTATAGGCTCTCACTCTGGCCAGTAGAAAATGGCTGCAAACTACATGAAAACTGCCGTAGAAGCATGAAAAAATCGATTATTTCCACTATCGATGGGAGTTGGGAAATTGTTATAGTGAAACACACCTATTCTATAGTTAACAGACTCTCCTACCTATAATAAGTAGGAGTAATAAGGATCGTTCAGTGAGTTGGTCAGTCAGTCGACTGGCTGATCGGTTGAACTCTCTGCCTTCGGGCGGGGAGGAACCCGAAGGAGGCTTCACCGAAGGGCGGATTCTCTTTCGGGGAGGTAAACCGACCCTGAACCCGGGTTCAATGGGCATATTTTTGGCCGAGCCCGCGGGCTCAGAGATCCCACGTTAAACCGGCCTTGTGCCACATGATGCCCTCGTTGGGTGTGACTAAATATCGTTGGTCAGTAAGTCGATACCGGATGACCGTTAGTCGAATATTAAAGTATCAGCCACCACAACTAGATTACTGCGTTATACCTGTTATATAAAGTTCCTAACGTTTTGTACGTCGAACCTATTTTAGGACCGACTTAGTACAAATACAAGCCTCCACTGTGAAACCACTCTACATCAGAAATGCAAAGTTGGTCTTGGCCTTGCCGCTAACTTGGAGCAAATCCGTCGAAAATTGCGGCCGTGCATTCGTTACACACACACACACACACACACACACACACACACACACACACACACACACACACACACACACACATCCTGCCCTTTATAGATAGAGATAAAGAATAAATAACTAGAAACTAATTAGACAACAAGTTATATCAAATTAATGATATATCATAGTGATACAAGTTGACAAACATTATCAGTGAAAATACGAAACAAACTTTAGACTTAACCTCGTAATAGGGTAGCATTTTTTTCTTTTTTTTTTGTATTTTTCCTCTCTATAATTAAAACTGTTCTTTTCGGTTTAATATAATGCTATTCCTCTATAAATCCTCACAGTGTTATTCGTCCGATACAAGGTGTTCGATTCGCCAGTTCCATTATAAATCTTTTTGACATGATGCCGTGGAGAATCAATAAAGTTTCTCATTTTTACTAATATATTTCTTATTGATTTTTTTGTAAATAGTTTTTATTCCTTATTGTCTACGACTGTCTGTGCAACTTTTTCTTCTTTTTATTTATTTTTTTTTCACAGTTTCCGCACAGTCAGATCTTTGCTTCCAAAAAGCCAGGACCCCGTTTATATGATTTATAGCCGCTCGATCGAAGGCAGTGGATGCAAAATTTGATATTTTGATAGGCATTTCTTTTTTTTTTTTTTAACTCGGTTTGGCTTTTATTGACCACGATTTAAGCTCCGGAATATTTTCCCTGTCGGTTCGGAACCAGTGGATATCTTACAGGGTTTACAAATATGTATCTATGTACGCTGTTGTTTACGTCTGCTCGAAATCTTAAGGGATATTTTGGACAGAATTCTGTTGAGCATGAGAAACTCGAAAGTGTCTTAATGGTAATCGCCCTGTGAATGTTGGCACACAATTTAATCTAACGTGGAATGAATGTGGTCGCTGGTGGTGTCTGTTTGAGTAGAACAGATTCCCCCATCATCAAAGACGCCACACACAGCCAGATATCATTTACTCAGCGTTAGTTTTGTATTTTTACTTGCAGCGAACATAAAAAATGTGTCTTAGTTAGAGGACTGAAACGTCATGTGTAAGTTCACAATGATATTACTGCAACATAGATTGAAAAAGGTGCTCAAATTTGCCACATCTTTACAAGAGAATATAAGTATCCGCGATAGTTTCATCCTAGACGCAATCGTGGCCTGACGATTGCGCCTAGCATGAAACAGCCTGTCGCCTCTAAGTGTTGACTTCAATGTTCACGTTTATATTTACACACACTTTACCTCTGATATTGAGCACTTTATCCCATAAATATAGCTCACCTTAAGATTTCTTCATATATATATATATATATATATATATATATATTTATATATATATATATATATATATATATATATAACCGAATGGGAAAATATAGCTAGGTATACGAGCGAGCGATCATATATAAATACATATAAGTAATCTACAGTGTAAGAAAACAGTACTCAATATAAAGTAACTGAGTTACTTATATATATATATATATATATATATATATATATATATATATATATATATATATATATATAATGAAATTAATTGCACAACTCAGAGTTTCATGCCGAAGCAATTTTCAAGTGCTGGAATTATTATTTTCATATATCATTATATTTATTATATTTATCTGGTCAACCCAAAACATAAATAAAAATAAATATAATCCCAGCACTTGAAAATTGCTTTGGCATGAAACTCGTAGTTGTGCAGTTAAAATCCGTTCTTACTCCCGAATAACCTTCCGTGTATTGACGTTAAAGGATGAGAGAAATGTGCTGCAGCTGTTTAAATTTCTTTTATTTTCATTTCCCAAGTACTTTCAATCTTCTTCCAAGATTATCTTCAGGGGTGTAAGTAGTACAAAACTAAATGTTGCTCTTTAGTATAAGTATTTATACAGTTATTCGCTGTTATCCATTAACGTATTTTTTTTTTCATTATGCTTTTAAACGCAAAACGGTTAACAATGTACTGAACATTATTTAGAAGGAGAAAAAATTATTCATTATGGATTTTTCCTCTCTGTTATAAGGTCATGGTCATACCCGCATTAAGCATGAAAAAACTGTTCCTTTATAGGCATTTTAGAACATTATTGCAGTATTCATAGTTGATTCTCTTCATTGCCGGCTTTAATTTTGTAATATGAATTTCTTCTAGTATCAGTAATCTAAATTTGTTTTTTCATGGTGTAGGATAGTTGTGCTGTCGATTAGTATTTTTTCATGTTGTGAATGTGGACAGGAATGTTGCTGTAGATGTTGTTGATATTTCGTAAGATCGAAAGTACTTGGGAAATGAAAATAAAAAAATTTTAAACAGCTATAGCACATTTCTCTCACCCTTTAACATCAATGCACGGAAGGTTATTTGTGGGTATGAACGGATTTTATCAAAAATTAGCAGATATATTTGTAATTTATTCAATCAGACTTGCCTAAAAGAGAATTTGCTGCCTAAATACACAAATTATATGTGTGTGTGTTTGTGTGTCTGTGTGTATGTGGATATATATATTTTGTGTTAGAGTCTGCAGCTTATATTTTATATCATAAAGAAACAATTTATACAAAGAATTAAATGGCAATGTTAATGTGATTAATGGCGAAATCACTTCGCTAACAGAACATAATGGGGCATTAACTTACTATCAGTTCCTTGAATAGTAAAATCCTTATATTCAAGTTGCTGTCAGATGGAAGGCACATGCCAAATATTTTCAACAATTTCAAATTGTGTATAAATTGTTTCTTTATTATATATATATATATATATATATATGTGTGTGTGTGTGTGTGTGTGTGTGTGTGTGTGTGTGTGTGTGTGTGAGTGAGTGTGTGCAGTCGGCATCAACTCGCATCCGAGCATCGGGATTGTCATCGTTTCTCTTCATTCCCTTTCTGTCTCCTGGTGGCAGTGACGGAGATGATTGTGTAGGCCCAGCCTAACCCTGAAGAGTCGTGAGCAAGAGTCACAGAAGAGTGTGTTACGTGTAGGTGTTTAGGTGAGTCCAACCCCCACACTCCTGACAGCACATCGCGCATCTTCTTCATATTGACGGTTGGACTCGAAAGTCTCGGTCACATTTTGGATGGTCCTACGTCTGGAAGACCGGTTTGCAGCAACGGTTTGCCCAGGTGTCGGGGTTGATGTTGGCCTATGTGCATAGTAAGATATATTTATGCAATAAGAATCTATCCAAACAATTTTTGGTAAAATCAACCGACAAGGTCTCTCAGTTAAATTTTTGTTGCATTTTTCTAATTTTCGAAAACGATGTTTGTACATCACGATTAAAACTGTAGAAGGAAAAATTATATTTTGTTTGGTTCGAGTATATTCGATTCTCTCGGTCATTATCAAGAACTGAGTGTTGTCAGTGTAGTAGAAAAGTTTCCAGTGGCAACATCATAACATGTATTACGGTATTGGAATTTGAATCAGTTCAAAGCAACATTATGCGTAACAGTAAAATTTGTTAATTCATTTTTCCTTATGGTATATCAACATTTTGTAGGCTATTTAAAACCTAATATTTTCGATAATTTTTTGTTGAATGGATATTTCATTAAAATTATTTTGATGATGATAATGATATTTCTATACAAAAGTCTTACTATTTAACCCATTGAGCGAGAAAAGATGACTCCATACCTTTTCCAAGCCTCTTAAGTGAATGTAACGAATTCGACTAGAATTCGAACTCAGATCTCCGATTTCTCATTCCGTCATCAATTATACCACCTTCACATCCACGTAATAATTAAAACGAGGCTTTCCACTGTTGATATTGGAGAGGACATGAGAATTTATAAAAAAAAATAGATTTTCTGTTTACGCCGGGAAGACACAATATCTCATAAATGTTTTTCGAAAGACGGAGAAACAAAAAATTCCGATAAGGAGGGAATAATATTTTGTGAGCAATAATATATATTTATAAATATAGTTCTCAAAAATACATTATTTAAAATTCTTAAAAATATATTATTACATTGATGTGCCCAGGTCAAACAGATTCATGCTTTCCACAAGGGATTATGGGGAGATCGGAATTTGAGATTGCCTCGGACGTGACTTGAAACGAGAACTGTTAACTTCGTCTTAACACAAAATTGAGAAAAGGTATAGAGTTATTGGCGAAACCCAATATCTAAAATCTTACCAAATCACTAAGAATTAGAATGATTTCAATACTTTCTCGGAGGTAACGTTATCTTTTAAGTATGTCTTCCTATAAGTGTGATGCATACACCAACTTGAAATGAAATCAGTGTTCGAACTTGATATCAGAATATTATATACATACACACACACACACGCACACACACACACACACACACACATATATACACATATATATATATATATATATATATATATATATATATATATATATATATATATAGAGAGAGAGAGAGAGAGAGAGTTAATATAAGTATAAGTTTGTCACCTGGCTGATTCATGTTACCTTCAGCATCACGATTCTAGAGTTTCGTAGACTGACCAGTCTCTTCAGCGATATCAGCCACTGACTACTTATATTTCTTTTTCGTTTCTATGCACTTATCACTGGTGTATTTTCTTGTGTAGGAAAACGATATATATATATATATATATATATATATATATATATATATATATATATATATATATATATATATATATATATATAACGGGTTCAATTCTGTTCGATTCTGTTTAGTTCATTTCACGTTAATATGCATGGAAAAGACACAAACCCATCTTCCTTCCGCTATGGTTGAAATAGCAGTGTAGCCTGATCTCTCTTGCCTTGAGACGGCAACCAATTCATGAGAAGAAAAACTCTGAATCACCAGCCAGTAGAGATTTGGATTCCATTAAGCTGTCTTCCTTAATACACCACCATTACTGTTATGGCGTCTATAAAGCTTGTGTTTCTATCATAATGGGTTAAGACACACACAAGACACACACACACACACACACAGACACACACACACACACACACACAGAGACAGACAGACAGACGTAAGAGTAATGGTTATTGATGTAGAAAGTATAATTTGCGATCCAAGTTCAAATTCTGACCTTCTCCATACATTTCTTTGGAAACAGCATGAATAATTTTTCTCCCTCAGCTATGGATTAAATAGAAATAAACTGGGATTACAAGCTTGAGGTGGCAACCATTCTAGGAGAATAATCTAAATTCAAAATCTTGAAGAACGCAATAGAAACCCAGGAAATCATGACAATTCACAGAAAATAAAAGAAGACTAACATCTGGGAGCCCATCATCGCATATCTTCTAAAGTGGCATAGAATGAGAAAATATATATATATATATATATATATATATATATATATATATATATATATATATATATAAGCAAATATATGGATATAGATCCGACAGTATGAAGAAAAATATACTGAAAAAACAAAAATCCTAATATGCGATTATGCTGTTTTAATGTTTAATGCTCGACAAACGTACCTATAAGTTTTAGATCAAAAATAAAATTATTTTCGTTTTTCATTCAAAATACTCAAATTTTAGGAATACGTTTTCACAATATCGCCCACGTGACGACGACGTGATCATATTTAAACGGAACGCTGATCTTATAAAAGATTTCAGTTATCTGTTTGGATTGGTATTGCTTTTATGTCCATCGTCTTTTTCATGTTGAATTGTATATGGTCTATGTTAATTATGTTTTATGAATATGTCCTGAAGATGGTCTATTAGACCGAAACGTCCGACGTTGACATTAAACATTAAAAACAGCATAATCGCATATTAGGATTTTTGTTTGTTTTTTCAGTATATTTTTTTTATATATATATTATATATATATATATATATATATATATATATATATTGCCTGAAAATATCTGTTGGATTGAATAAACTTCTAAACCGATTCTGATACATATTTTCATAGTTTTATCCAAATGAAACGCTTGTGTTTTGAGAGAGAGAGAGTAAAGAATCACGTGTCCGCTGAGACAAGAAGAGAAACTAAGATAAACAGGAAAAGTAATAGTTATGTGAAACTGATTTCTCCAAGTATCCACTCATCCACCCCCTCCTCTTATGCCCTTGGCCATGCCGCAGAACGCAATCACAAGTGGACACATGTTATTTCCAAGCGTATATTTAATCAGACAATAATATAAAACTAATATATCTTTGTGCGCGTTTCGTTATTCATTAGGGTCCACATTTACCTCAGCCAAACTAGCAATGGGTGGCCCTAGGGCAAGATAGTCTGGTGGAGCTCAACCTTCTTCAGGCTGGTTTTGAATTCAGTTTTTCTTCTCCTACACTGGTTGCCGCTTCTAGGCTAGAGAGTCCAATTTGATCCGCTATTTATTCCATAGCTGGAGGATAATATATTCATGCCTTTTCCAATCGCATTGTGGAAGTGAAGTAAACAACATCGACCGGGATTTGAACTTGTCATGTCGAATTCACTTTCCTCGTCAATATCCGTTACTCTCTCTCTCTCTCTCTCTCTCTCTCTCTCTCTCTCTCTCTCTCCCAGAACTATTGTATAAATTCTACCTAAGAATTCGAACTTGGTTTTCAGATTCCATATTCATTATTAATAAATATTGAACATTCCAGCACCTGCACTTGATGAGGTAATCAGTTTCTGATTAAAAAAAAAAACAAAATCGAACAATTCAGCAAGAAAATAGTCTCACTTTTGATTAAATTCAGATGTATGCTTGCCACGGCTCCTGAAATTTTGATAACGTCGTTAACAATTTTACTTGGGAATTTAAATATAAATATTTCTTTCGGGAATTACTTTTACATTTAAGTCGAAAAACCTAATTTTTTTCTACATGAATATATCAATACGTTCCATGTAACTTTATTTATAAATGTTTATATGTGCGTGCGAAAATAAACCTGTTTATAAGCTATGAATTATAAGCGACAATATCTGAGAGATAACAAGCATAAATGCAACGAGAGTTTTGCTCTCGTCCATTTATAACAGTACAGCCGTATGACGTATTAGGTTAATAGGTAGTGCTACTCTAACAGTAAAACTGTAGCAGTTCAGCTGTGTGAATGCAGCTCTTTTAAACATGGTAGCGAACAAGATTTGACACGGTGACCGCAAAATGAGCGTAGTAAAACGAAACAAAAGTGTGAACATTATATCTATGGTGAAAACTGCTATGGGATTTCTTCAAGCAACCGAATTATGGATATGCAATGTATTTAAGATATCTGAACAGACATCAGTGTCAAGTGAAATCTATGAGAACCAAACGTGAATATTATGTTTGTAATTGTCGCTGACTCTTAAATCTCTAACGAAAAAGAACTTTTCAATGACATTCCAATTTAGAAATTTCCCATTTTTAATCATTCACCCTACGTAAGTCAGTAAAACCATTCAAAAGGGTTATGAGGGTGAAAGTGTTGTAGTGTAGTTTTCATAGTGGAGGCTTGTATTTCACTAAGTCTGTCCTAAATTAGGTTGGACGTACAAAACGTTAGGAACTTGAAATAACTAGTTAATGACACAGCAATCTAGTTGTGATGGTTGATACTTCAATGTCCGACATCGACTGACTCACACAACACCACTGAGTATTTATCGTTCCACCCACGAGGACCGAATATGGCACAAGGCCGGTTTTAATATGGGTATCCCCGAGCCCGTAGGCCCGGCCAAAAATATAGCCTTTGAACCTGCCTAGACGGGTTCAGGCCCTGTCTACCACCCCGGACGAAACCTTGCCCTTCGGCAAAGCCTCGTCCGGGTTCCTCTCTGCTAACGCAGAGAGTTCGACAGGAGGCGTGCGCAGTCAAAGACCGCTCAACACCATTCGGTATTTATCATTTCACCCACGGGAAACGAATATGGCACAAGGCCGGTTTTATTGTGGGTTTCTCCAAGCCCGTAGGCTCGGCCAAAAAAATAGCCTTTGAAGCCGATTAGACTGGTTCAGGCCCTGTCTACCTCCCCGGACGAAACCTTGCCCTACGGCAAAGCCTCGTCCGGGTTCCTCTCTGCTAACGCAGAGAGTTCAACAGAAGGCGTGCGCAGTCAAAGACCGCTCAACACCACTGAGTATTTATCTTTTCACCCACAGGAAAAGAATATGGCACAAGGCCGGTTTTAATGTGGGTTTCCCCGAGCCCGTAGGCTCGGCTCGAAGCCGATTAAACGGGTTTCAGGCCCTGTCTACCACCCCGGACGAAACCTTGCCCTTCGGCAAAGCCTCGTCAGGTTCCTTCGCTTACGCAGGGTTCGACAGGAGGCGTGTGCAGTCAAAGACCGCTAAACACCACTGAGTATTTATCTTCTCCCACGGAAAAGAATATGGCACAAGGCCGGTTTTATGTGGGTTTTCCTTGAGCCCGTAGGCTCGGCCAAAAATATAGCCTATTGAAGCCGATTATACGGGTTCAGGCCTGTCTACCTCCCCGGACGAAACCTTGCCCTTCGGCAAAGCTTCGTCCGGGTTCCTCTCTGCTTACGCAGAGAGTTCGACAGAAGGCGTGCGCAGTCAAAGACCGCTAAACACCACTGAGTATTTATCTTCTCACCCACGGAAAAGAATATGGCACAAGGCCGGTTTTTATGTGGGTTTTCCCGAGCCCGTAGGCTCGGCCAAAAATATAGCCTTTTGAAGCCGATTAAACGGGTTCAGGCCCTGTCCACCTCCCCGGACGAAACCTTGCCCTTCGGCAAAGCCTCGTCCGGGTTCCTCTCTGCTTACGCAGAGAGTTCGACAGGAGGCGTGTGCAGTCAAAGACCGCGGGACGCCACTGAGTATTTATCTTCTCACCCACGGAAAAGAATATGGCACAAGGCCGGTTTTTTATGTGGGTTTTCCTGAGCCCGTAGGCTCGGCCAAAAATATAGCCTTTTGAAGCCGATTAAACGGGTTCAGGCCCTGTCCACCTCCCCCGGACGAAACCTTGCCCTTCGGCAAAGCCTCGTCGGGTTCCTCTTCGCTTACGCATAGAGTTCGACAGGAGGCGTGTGCAGTCAAAGACCGCGGGACGCCACTGAGTATTTATCTTCTCACCCACGGAAAAGAATATGGCACAAGGCCGGTTTTTATGTGGGTTTCCCCGAGCCCGTAGGCTCGGCCAAAAAATAGCCTTTTGAAGCCGATTAAACGGTTTCAGGCCCTGTCCACCTCCCGGACGAAACCTTGCCCTTCGGCAAAGCCTCGTCCGGGTTCCTCTCTGCTTACGCAGAGAGTTCGACAGGAGGCGTGTGCAGTCAAAGACCGCGGGACGCCACTGGGTATTTATCTTTTCACCCACGGAAAAGAATATGGCACAAGGCCGGTTTTTATGTGGGTTTTCCCGAGCCCGTAGGCTCGGCCAAAAATATAGCCTTTTGAAGCCGATTAAACGGGTTCAGGCCCTGTCCACCTCCCCGGACGAAACCTTGCCCTTCGGCAAAGCCTCGTCCGGGTTCCTCTCTGCTTACGCATAGAGTTCGACAGGAGGCGTGTGCAGTCAAAGACCGCGGGACGCCACTGAGTTTTTATCTTCTCACCCACGGAAAAGAATATGGCACAAGGCCGGTTTTTGTGGGTTTCCCTGAGCCCGTAGGCTCGGCCAAAAAATAGCCTTTGAAGCCGATTAAACGGGTTCAGGCCCTGTCCACCTCCCCGGACGAAACCTTGCCCTTCGGCAAAGCCTCGTCTGGTTCTCTGCTTACGCAGAGAGTTCGACAGGAGGCGTGTGCAGTCAAAGACCGCGGGACGCCACTGGTATTTATCTTCTCACCCACGGAAAAGAATATGGCACAAGGCCGGTTTTTATGTGGGTTTTCCCGAGCCCGTAGGCTCGGCCAAAAATATAGCCTTTGAAGCCGATTAAACGGGTTCAGGCCCCATCCACCTCCCGGACGAAACCTTGCCCTTCGGCAAAGCTTCGTCGGGTTCCCTCTGCTAATGCAGAGAGTTCGACAGAGGCGTGTGCAGTCAAAGACCGCGGACGCCACTGGGTATTTATCTTTTCACCCACGGAAAAGAAATGGCACAAGGCCGGTTTTTGTGGGTTTTCCTGAGCCCGTAGGCTCGGCCAAAAATATAGCCTTTGAAGCCGATTAAACGGGTTCAGGCCTGTCCACCTCCCCGGACGAAACCTTGCCCTTCGGCAAAGCTTCGTCGGGTTCCTCTGCTTACGCAGAGAGGTCGACAGGAGGCGTGTGCAGTCAAAGACCGCGGGACGCCACTGGTATTTATCTTCTCACCCACTTGAAAAGAATATGGCACAAGGCCGGTTTTATGTGGGTTTTCCTGAGCCCGTAGGCTCGGCCAAAAAAAAAATAGCCTTTTGAAGCCGATTAAACGGGTTCAGGCCCCGTCCACCTCCCCGGACGGCCCTTCGGCAAAGCCTCGTCTGGGTCCCTAATGCAGAGAGTTCGACAGGAGGCGTGTGCAGTCAAAGACCCGGGACGCCACTGAGCATTTATCTTCACCCACGGAAAAGAATATGGCACAAGGCCGGTTTTATGTGGGTTTTTCCTGAGCCCGTAGGCTCGGCCAAAAAATATAGCCTTTTGAATGCGATTATACGCGGGTTCAGGTTCCCCGACGAAACCTTGCCCTTCGGCAAAGCTTCGCGTGTAACGCAGGTCGACAGGAGGTGTGCAGTCAAAGACCGCGGGACGCCACTGGGTATTTATCTTTTCACCCACGGAAAAGAATATGGCACAAGGCCGGTTTTTATGTGGGTTTTCCCGTAGGCTCGGCCCCGCCTTTTGAAGCCGATTAAACGGGTCAGGCCCTGTCTACCTCCCCGGACGAAACCTTGCCCTTCGGCAAAGCCGATTAACGCGGGTTCAGGCGTGTGCAGTCAAAGACCGCGGACGCCACGGGGTATTTATCTTTTCCCCACGGAAACGAAATGGCACAAGGCTTGCCCTTCGGCCGATTATACGGGTTCAGGCCTATCTACCTCCCCGGACGAAACCTTGCCCTTCGGCAAAGCTTCGTCCGGGTTCCTCTCTGCTAACGCAGAGAGGTCGACAGGAGGCGTGTGCAGTCAAAGACCGCGGGACGCCACTGGGTATTTATCTTTTCACCCACTTGAAAAGAATATGGCACAAGGCCGGTTTTTATGTGGGTTTCCTGAGCCCGTAGGCTCGGCCAAAAAATATAGCCTTTGAAGCCGATTAAACGGGTTCAGGCCCTGTCTACCTCCCCGGACGAAACCTTGCCCTTCGGCAAAGCTTCGTCAGGTTCTCTGCTAACGCAGAGAGGTCGACAGGAGGCGTGTGCAGTCAAAGACCGCGGGACGCCACTGGGTATTTATCTTTTCACCCACTTGAAAAGAATATGGCACAAGGCCGGTTTTTATGTGGGTTTTCCCGAGCCCGTAGGCTCGGCCAAAAATATAGCCTTTTGAAGCCGATTAAACGGGTTCAGGCCTGTCTACCTCCCGGACGAAACCTTGCCCCTTCGGCAAAGCTTCGTCCGGTTCCCTCTGCTAACGCAGAGAGGTCGACAGGAGGCGTGTGCAGTCAAAGACCGCGGGACGCCACTGGTATTTATCTTCTCACCCACGGAAAAGAATATGGCACAAGGCCGGTTTTTATGTGGGTTTTCCCTGAGCCCGTAGGCTCGGCCAAAAAATATAGCCTTTTGAAGCCGATTAAACGGGTTCAGGCCCTGTCTACCTCCCGGACGAAACCTTGCCCTTCGGCAAAGCTTCGTCCGGGTTCCTCTTAACGCAGAGAGGTCGACAGGAGGCGTGTGCAGTCAAAGACCGCGGGACGCCACTGGGTATTTATCTTTTCACCCACTTGAAAAGAATATGGCAAAGGCCGGTTTTTTGTGGGTTTTCCTGAGCCCGTAGGCTCGGCCAAAAAATATAGCCTTTTGAAGCCGATTAAACGGGTTCAGGCCCTGTCTACCTCCCCGGACGAAACCTTGCCCTTCGGCAAAGCTTCGTCTGGGTTTCTCTCTAACGCAGAGAGGTCGACAGGAGGCGTGTGCAGTCAAAGACCGCGGGACGCCACTGAGTATTTATCTTCTCACCCACGGAAAAGAATATGGCACAAGGCCGGTTTTATGTGGGTTTTCCCGAGCCCGTAGGCTCGGCCAAAAATATAGCCTTTGAAGCCGATTAAACGGGTTTCAGGCCTATCTACCTCCCGGACGAAACCTTGCCCTTCGGCAAAGCTTCGTCCGGGTTCCTCTGCTTACGCAGAGTTCGACAGGAGGCGTGTGCAGTCAAAGACCGCGGGACGCCACTGAGCCCAACTGGCCACTGATACTACTACTTATTGTCTGTGGGAGAGTCTATTACAATAGAATAGGTATTATGGTATAACAGAAAGAATGAGAAAAAAAGACAAACATGTTTAAGGAGCGAAAACAATAGAACACATTAGGTAACGATTGAAATTGCATCTGAATTTTTGGAGATCGAAGTCGACTTCATATAGTAATATTTCTTTATGCGTAAGCTCGCATTTGTGAGTCAGTATATTGTGGGAGACAAAATGCGTCTTAGCGGCACTGTGAAAGAAAGGGAAATCAATCTGAATACTAATACTGATCGCTTCATTTCCTTACTATTATTAAAGGGTTATATTTTTGAGCGAGTTTTGACACAGATTGTTCTTATAGATTTGAACTTTAATCGTTTTGGTTATTAACGTAGGTAAAGTCGTATTAAACAGTTTTCAGGTTAGACAGGATAATTGATGTTTGTAGTATAGGTACATGTATGAAGTTGATATTGTAACAAAAATAGCATGAATTAAAACATTTATTTTACGTTGCCTGTCGTTCCAAATTACAATTCGATTCAGTAGAGAAAAAGCATTAATGAGAACAGCCAATTAATGAGGAGAGACAGTCCATAATGCACCAAGGCCCACAGCTGAACAGAAATAGAAGATGTCAACGCAGTAAATGTGAATGTATTATCTATTCTATTCATATGAAAATCCCCTTCCTATAAATAGAAGCTGATGCAGCTCGAAGTGAAACTAATCAAAACTTTGAAGCCAAAGCTACTAGAAAATATAGTAAATACTTTTAACTAATTATGGTTTGCAAAATTCTATTCACTATTATTTCTGGGTTCGGATATCAAAATGGACAGAGTACTAAAACCTAAAATTCTTGATATAAATAGTAAGAACAAGGGGTTCGTTCCATATAGAAAATTGCAAAACTTCTCTCAATCCTTTAAGATTTTCTAAGCGTATCACCAAAGAAAGTTAACGACTCGTGGCGGGGGGAGGTAATTTAGTTAAGAATTTTATTTCTTTTTTTAAATGCATTCCTTTTCTTCTTTTATCAAATACTTTTTTGAAACTTTATTAAATATTCTAAATTTACATTGTCAAAAAAAAAAAAAAACAAACAAACAAACAAAAAACCCAAGGGGAGAATGTTGTATTCATATGCAAATCTCCACATTATAAATAGCAGTTGATAAATCTTGACGCTAAACAAATCCTAAAATTTGGCTGGAATTTCTACTATTTGAATATTAGCCCAAGCCACAGGAGGCTTTCTCCAAACAACATGTCTCCCTCGGGAGGGGGTTGGATTTGTTGTCCAATGCCTGGGGGAGGGGAAGTAGGAAAGGAGAAAATAGCAAGTGCCACGTGGGTTTGGGTATCTTTGCACGATAATGGCATTAAACCCATTTTAAAGCCCGACATTGTGTCATAACAGATTGCGACTTGGGCGTCCTGGTTCCATTCTCAAGCGATTTTTGGAATAAGCTATTATGTTTTTCTTCAGTTATAAGCACAAATCCTAACCCTGAAGACGAAACTGCGAGAGAAATAGGAGTGAATACATTTAATTAAATTTTAATTTATTTTCGCTCGCTTCTGATTTTGCCCTTTTGTTTTTAATTTCTTATTTTCCGTTATAAAAAGTAAATTGTGTCTGTTACTAGATTTTTGGACTCATTTCGACATTTTCCTAAATGCGAGAAACCTTTGTTAACATAAGCGCCCTGCGTATTTTACTGCTCCCTTTTTCTCTGACAAGTATATACTTATTTTGTTTAGACTTTTGAAGATCATTTCAGCCCAAGAAATTCGACCATGCCACTAGTGAGTTACAGGGAAGAAAAATGAAAGAAAAGACTGAGAATTCGGAGGATTGAGGAAAAGACAAAAGATGAACGGAGTTCAAGAAGACAAAAGATGGCGATTGACGTCGCATTTACATTTTTGAAGATTGTAGTTATCAGGGAA
This sequence comes from Acanthosepion pharaonis, assembly GCA_903632075.3. Taxonomy (NCBI): domain Eukaryota; kingdom Metazoa; phylum Mollusca; class Cephalopoda; order Sepiida; family Sepiidae; genus Acanthosepion; species Acanthosepion pharaonis. The sequence goes on from CAHIKZ030000329.1 coordinate 364,680, forward strand.
GCAAGGAAACGGAAGAGAGTTCCACTGGTGGGAAGTGCAAAAAAAGAAACATTTGGAGTTGAAGTGACAGTTGCATTTAGCTGTTTAAACAGTAAAATGGTGGGACCTAAATACCAGTCTAGTAGGATGAATAAATTTATGTATTCTGGAAAACGGGGGAAAAACGCATCAGACCACTTACCATAAAACAATATTTATAGAAAAAAAACATTATTCAGACTATTGTCCTCATCTTTGTCGCCATATTTATCACAACGTTTCGGCTGTTGTATCCTCCAGCCTTCTCCTGGTGGTTGGAATGTCAAACTGAACCCTTTATTTCGCTCACTGGGGTAGACTGTTCTAGTTCCACGTGCCATGTTTGATGGATGTCAGTTATCAGTTATCTCCTGTTAATTTTCCCTCTAGAAAGTTCTCCACTGCCTTAACCGGGTATTGAACTCACACTCTTTGGGTCCTGTCACTGGATCTAACCAACGCGTTTATCCACTGTGCCATGTGTCCTTGAGGAAATATAGACAGAGTACATAGAAAAAAACATTGGAAAACCTCATCATATTGGCGGGAATATGACTGAAGTCCAGATGCCTAGTCAGGACCGATTACATTGCAGATTCTTCTTTGGAATTCGTCAAGAATTTCTAGAGGTACTCCAGGAGCAACAGTCCAGATATTTATTCTTTTGAACCATTTTTCGTATAAATAATTGAGTTGTATAAGTAGCATAATTCTCTTCTTGTCCTTATTCATGTCCCTGTTACTTTCATCTTCTCTCACCAGTCGCGCTGTCTGACTTTCTTTTTCTCATTCTTTATCATTTACATCTTGATATTTTTCTCCTCTTTTTTCGCTCGTAAATTATCACTCTTTTTACCTACCTCTCAATTATTCCAAAATATTCCTTTCCATTGCTTCAACAGTTTAGCCATTCTCCTCCTCTTCCTCTTTCCTCAACTAAAATAAATTCTGTTCCCCCATTCTAGAATTAACTTCTTCTTCTTCTTCTTCTTCTTCTTCTTCTTCTTCTTCACTTCTTCTTCTTCTTCTTCTTCTTTTTCTTCTTCTTCTTCTTCTTCTTCTTCACTTTCTCCTCTTCTTTCTTCTTCTTCCAAATATTTTGACCCTGTCCGTTGGCTAAATCTTGTAGAAGATTTGAAGGAAATCTAAGCAGGAGCGTGTTCATAAAACACTGCCGAAGCTGCCGGTGGGAGATCTATTCAGCTTCCGCAATATTGACCCGTATCGATTTCTGATTTCTTTTTTAACGTTTGCTAACTTTACCTACGGATGAAGGGAGTAGGGACTGCTGATCTATCTTTCAAACAGTTCTAGAAACAAACAACTTATATTGTCCAATAAAAAATAACTAAGACAGCAGAGTACATTCTGAAGGTCATAGCGTCTTCAGCGTTGACAATATGGCCGCAAGAAGATGTAATGTGAAAAGGAGAGTTTTTCCCAAGTTACCGTTTTTTTTTAACTACCTTCATATTCGGCAATGATTATTGTTTTAAAAATCGATGAGTAGAATTGGAAGAAAAAGTAACCACGTGATGAAAATGAATTCATAATTTTCTCTGTTGCTGTTGATAATATAAAACAAAAGAATATTAAACAATATTTATTAACCACACCTTCCCCAGTTAACAACACACTCTTCGTTAGTCTTTATCACCTGTCAATTTCAACTAATCGAAACAGAAGTATTTGGTTATGTCATCAACATAGATGCCAAGTTGAGAACTGATATCATCATTCATGTTGGTGAAAAGTAAAAACAAAGTAGATCTAATGAGTGAGTGATAGGTGCACCTGCATTAGTACAAAACGATCTAGAAGAGTGGCCATTCAGGACAACTTTCATTTCGCAATTAGATCAAAAGAACTTCGACCGTAAATACAGTAGTCTATCAATTAGTGGGAAGACCGGTACCAAACACTGCCAAACACATTCGAGATGTCCAACGCAACACCCCGAGCTTCGGTCTTATCTAAAGCTGCATAGACTCTTTCAGTAATACTCGTTAGTATACCAGAATTTGAGAAGCGAAAGCCATATTGCTTGTCGGGGAGACGGCCCTGCGCTGTGAGGGGCTTAATTACTTGGAAGTTGATTAGGGCCTCGAGTAATTTATCAAAAATAGTAGAAGGCTAATAGGCTAATAGATTGAGAAGTCACACAGTTCACCTCATTTCTTCAAGACTGAAACAGAGGAGGATTTCCGACAAGTAGGTTAGCATGTTTTAAATATAAATTTATATAGGGGATAATGCTTTATGATTTTTTTATATATATCAAGAAAAAAATTTAAGTGCCAGAAGAGTTCGTGTGACGCGTTTAGTCATTTAGAAAGACATCGGACTTGTGTTTATTTACATTGATATAACTACAATATTTGGACCAGCAGCTGGAAAACAAGGGTTTCTCTTATATAAGATACGTGTAACATATCATTCTAATCGTACGATTGTAGATTAAGTAAATATATTAAAACAAAAACGATTATCATACATTATATTCTTTAGATAACCGGATCTAGTTTAGGACAACACGCAGTTAATGTTTTTCTTCACGAGAAACTTTAATGCAACATCCGGACTATATTTAGAAACGATTTCCAGTCCATAAACCACCAGGGTCATATTCAGAAGCAATTCCACTCTGCTGAAAAAATCTCTGTTGAGTACAGCTTAACACTGGGGAGAATATGACCATGAAATGTGTGTATTTGATTCATTACAGTTGTAGCTGAGAATATAAAGGTGAGACAAGCCGTCCTCTAAAAGTAAAACCGAGGGAACACCAAAAAGTCATGAGAGGTGAGACAATGAATTCGGCCATGGCTGATCATGTATGCCCCTGTGGAATGAAGTGAAATTACAGGACTAGGAAAAACACTGGCGATTTAGACGTCTGACAGAATCGGCGCATATGCTAAGCTATGAGGAGTTCCTGATCCTGAAATAAATAGACAATGAAATGAAGAAAAATAAACGAGAGAAAGTCATTAGTAAAAGCATTAATTAAAATATGGTCCAGCAACAGTAGTAACAACATGACAACCAGCAGCAGCAGCATTTGCAGCCTAATCAGTAGCTAGGTTAAATTTAAGGCTCTATGTTTACAAAAGCAAATTGTCCTATAGAACAATAGCCAAGCACTGTTTTGTGAATTTGGTGACATAGTGGTTGTCAGTTCAATCCGTGGGTCGGGCAGTGTGTACTTGCACTCCTTAGAAACAGGCGAGCAATAACCGAACAGGACTAAATTAAGTAGACGATGTCCATAGCAGTGGAACGCAAAGGGTGTACTCCCGTAGACTCAATAAAGGGTTCAGTCCAGAATTACCTGTAGGCTACCCAGATCGATATACACAAGAGGAAGCGTACAACAGCCGAACCGTTCAGATAAAATCAACAAATATCAGGACAGTCATCGGAATATAAATAGTGTAAATAATGATAATTCCTCGACCAAGAAATACAGACAAAAGTTTAATTCACTTTAAACTCTATGTCTGCTCAGCCGCTAAGTATTAAATAAAATAAATGATGACTCATGTTGCTCTGAATGTAGCAAAATTAATGATGATAAGAATCTATGCATCTTATTACTCTTGTAAAACATTTCACGAGACGCACAAGCACGCAAATGTATAATTAATAATGGCACTTAAAATATACAGACAAAGGCTTAATTATATATTCTGTATATACGTCGAAATGCGTATCTGTTGGGATGGCCAAAATGTTCGTTCGGTATATAAATTTTCTACATAATAAGAAATAACGAACTTTTTGAGCAACCAATGTGTACGTGTACATATATATATATATATATATATATATATATATATATATTATAATTATTTTCTATTTAGAAAATATGTTTCCATTGCTACACACGAATTACTACGTGTCCAAACAGAAACTAAAATTTTAAATTTAATTATAAAATTAAATTCAAATCCATAGCTCGGTTCCATTCTCAAGCGATTTTTGGAATAAACTATTATGTTTACTTCAGCTATAAGCACAGACAATCATAATATTTTAAATTGTTAAGGTTACGGAAAAATGCAATCATATTTATAATGAATGTTTGGATTTTAATTTCCCTCGATAACTTATGTATCAAATATAAGTTTCTTTCAAAATCAGGTTAAGTCAAGTTGGGGTAGGGGTGCCTGCTCAAAGACAATAACATCCATTTTTCGCGTGTCGTCTGGGTTTTTTAATGTTATTTGGCAAATTTATTTGGCCGCTTAATTTATAATTTAATAAACAAAGGGGCCATATAGATGGCGAATCAAGTACTGGGAGGGATAGTAAGGCGACAAACATAATTTAGAGATATGAACGGCAGAAAACTGTGGAGAGCCATGATCGTCCAGGTTAGGAAGGAATAGGGCGCATAAAAGAGTAAGAATCGTAGTTGAAGACTGTCCTGCGGGTCTATTCTTCAAACCTACAAATCTATCAATGGTCCTTGCATTGAATACTGTTGCCATATATGGTCTGGTACCCGACTCTGTTCATCTCGAGGTCATCGACAATATCCAAAGACGTATATACAGTGTGATAGGTGTTAGACATTTTCATGACGGTCGTCCTCGAGTATAGAATCCAGAGGTTGGCAGTGAATATTTCGGAGACAGTAGGAAAGCGGAGTGCAGGTTCGCAGTGGATATCGCAGCAAAGTAGCAGAGCGTAGTTCTTCCGTCTGTCATGTTCGCCGGACAAGTTGCCTCCGGTCCTTCCGGGTAGGAAAACAAAGATGGCCGCCTTTATACACGACGGATACGATCTTCAGCGGCTCCTGATTGGTTAATCTTCTATTGGTAGACTATAAAGGGAAATAAGTCATTCTGACTCGCTCACTAGTTACATAACATATACACAAAAAACTGTAACAATAGGTTCTGATCTGGCATCTCGTCTACAGCCACTTTCGTACAGACGTGATGTGGCTCCCCACTGTCTTGTCTACAAATATTTTCCTGGCAAATGCTCAGACAAGCTACTTTCACTGGTACGTAAACAGCATGAATTTTAGCGTTACCAGGTTGGCATCTCAGTCCCACCCTTTCATTGTCGAAACGTTTATAAGCAATTGCCTCTTCTATTCCAAAAGCTCATTCTCTTGCAGTTCCCGACTGTGGAACTCCCATCCTCTTAATTGCTTCCCTGGTATATATTATCTTCAAATATTCAAATGTAATGTCAATCGACATCTTGTGATGCCTTGATCCTGATCCCCGTTCTTCTATATATCCTTTCCTCAAACATCCATCTTTGCGCTTGCTCTCACTTTCTGTAACCCCTTACGTGCCAGTGGCATTCCTGCCTTGCTTGGGATGAAATGCCTAAAAAAGAAGCAAATAGCGCAATTACAAAAAAAGTAAATTACAATCAATCCAACATGGGTTAATTCCTTGGTATGAGTTCTGTAAAGCGTCAGGACACAGTAAATGGGTTTAGCATTATTTGAAAGGGTATCGACTTACTTAGAACTCTTCATTCTTTATTTCAACTTTCTATAAGGAAGTACTTATGGAAAGAATCCTCACAAGGGATTACTAAGTAGTTAAGTGTTAATTTTATTCATAGAAGAAAAGAACATTTACGACACAATTAGAAAGCTCTGTCCAAACAAGAATTACACGCCGAAGAATTGATGTTCTGTGTTTGGTGAAATATGATGGGTGACCGTCTGTCAATTCAGAGAAATATTATCTTTAACTGGGAATTGGACACTAGTCATCATTGAAAGAAAAAAGAAAGGCGAACTTCACTGATCAATCAGAAAGTTGTGTTACAACCACATGACCAAGCAAGAACACATGTTGTCAGATGTTCGTGAGAAAAATAACCATTTTCTATGCGGTTGGTCTACCTTATCTGCTCTAGTATTTCGACCTTTCTCTGTTGGATTATCATTTTTCAGACATTTACAAAATTTCTCGGATAAGTTAAGATATAGAAGTTGTGAAAAGAATAAAAATGAAATAAATATAGCGATGATCACTAGAGTAGTGTAGAATAGATAGATAGATAGATAGATAGATAGGTAGATAGATAGATAGATAGATATGAAAAAGCTGAGATAGATAGATAGATAGATAGATAGATAGATAGATAGATAGATATGAAAAAGCTGAGATAGATAGATATATAGATAGATAGATAGATAGATAGATAGATAGATAGATAGATAGATAGATAGATAGATAGATAGATATAAAACGACTAGGAGAGAGATAGAGAAAGATATGAAAATAATATGATTAAAGGTTCGTGTTGATAGATAAGTCGATACTGAAGGTAGATAGATATTAAAAGACTGAGATAGATAGATCGATATGAAAAGGCTGAGATGAATAGATAGATAGATAGATAGATAGATATGAAAAGGCTGAGATAGTTAGATAGATAGTTAGATAGATAGATAGATAGATATAAAACGACTCGGACACAGGTAGAGAAAGATAAGAAAATAATATGATTAATGGTACGTGTCGATAGATAAGTCGATACTGAACATAGATAGATATTAAAAGACTAAGATAGGTAGGTATGAAAAGGTTGCTATATATATATATATATAGATAGATAGATAGATAGATAGATAGATAGATATAAAAAGGCTGATAGATAGATAGATAGATAGATAGATAGATAGATAGATAGATAGATGAGATAGATAGATAGATAGATAGATAGATAGATAGATACGTACGTACGTACGTACATACATACATAGAGAAAGAGAGGGGTGACCACATTTTAATTGTAATAACAAAGCGTGCGGAGAAGACGTACTTTACATATAAACTATACTACGTAGAACATTTGCTACGTATCGCGTTATGTAGAATCTATAGCATATGTATGCGCGTGTTTCTATGTGTGTCGGTATTTCACAGTCGTTATATGAGCGTAAGCGCATACACACATGCACACGCATGTGTGTGGGGTGTCTGTCTATCTGTGTGCGTGTGCGAATTTGTGCGTGTGTTTGTGTGGAGCAAGAAACAGAGTGATGGAGATAAAGAAAGATAGAGAAACAGACAGATTCGCTTTCCTATATGTTAATATTTATGTGTCTGAATATACAAATAAACGTACATATTTGTTATAATTGGCAGTTTAAAATAATGACGGCGATATATCTGTCGTTTTGAGGTTTTTTATATTTTGAAAAGTTAGTCATCCTTGAATTTGTATTCATACAATTAACTCTGTTGTTGTATATGAGAATAGAATACATTTTAAATCACTGTAAATACAATAACCAAAAAAACGTACCACGAAAGTAATGAAAAAGGTAGCCTGACATCCCTTACTGCCTACTGAGATATTCTGTTCTTAGAGGAACATCAAACATATTCGCTTATAAATCTCATATAAGGCCTCGTTTTAACATAACAATAGATCACTTCATGTTTACGAAGTGTACATTATAAAGGGTGTTTCATTAAAACGGATTATATATAAGGATGTTTCATTAAGACGGATCAAAGTCAGCTGTAAATAAATCAGTGTTATTGGTGAAAATTTATTTATTTCTCTATTGGATCATGTTATTTAAGTCATGGCAATTATGTGTGAAAAATAATATCGCCAAAATGTCCGCCAAATCTGAAAGAAAAAGAAAAAATCATTAGACGCTTAAACTTAATTCACATTTAAAATCGGTCTAAGTTATTATAACACTCTATATTTTGAATTCTGATATATCAAATATTATTCACAGATTAAATTTTACTGGTTCGCTCTTTAGAGCATCAGGTCATTAATATCTAAACTAGAGCTGAAAATTTGACGTCCCATTCCAAGACAAAAAATTGCCTGTAAGCACCCACCAGCCTATTGGGATCAACTTTGATCTACGGATCAGATGTCTGTTGTCATAGAAAAAAAAAACAAGGCTATCACTAACATCATAGAATTTATTGGCTGCAATACGATGTTCTAAATTACAGAATAAATTAGTTTCAACTGTCAGATAATAAATTCTTCTCCAGCGTAATTTTTAATTAGTTTTAGCGCTGCAAATGTAGAAACTGATATCCATTTAATGCCTACTTTATCTTCATTTTCGTCCCAAGTCTCATCAAAAAGTTTTGTTTTATTTCCATCCTAATGTTTACAAAAGTTCCAAGAGCCACTCAAGGTAGAGGGATTCTGTGTGGTTTGGGACGTGTGTAAGAAATGGCAAGATGGGAAGTCTATAGAACTTTGCAGTGGTTAAGCCTAGCCTTGAAGATGTCTAGATTTTAGTCCTTTGGAAAGTATCCTGCCGGGAGTGTGAGATAGATAGATAGATAGATAGATAGATAGATAGATAGATGTGACCAAATTTTTAATGTAATAACGAAGATATACGTGTGGAGAAAAAGTGAAGTCTATGGAGCTTTGCAATAGTTAACCCTAGCCTTGAAGAAGTCAATTTTTTAGAGCTTTGCAAAGCATCTTATCGGGACCAAATTTTAATTGTAATAACGAAGATAGCGTATGGAGAAAACGTGCATTACATATAAACTCTATTACGTAGAACATTTGCTACATATTGCGTTATGTAGAATCTATAGCTCAGGGTAGAGTGTTACTGTGTGGATTGGGTCGTGTGTAAGAATGGACAAGAAGGGAAGTCCATAGAGCCTTGAAGAAGTCAAGATTTTAGTGCTTTGTAAAGCATCCTGCCGGGAGTCTGTATCATAAAGCAGCATTTCTTGAAAAGACGATGCCTGATAGGAACATACCTGTTACTAATAGATTCCGGGTGGAATAGGACGGATTCACCCTTGTGTACGTGATATAGATGCTGTTGTTCATGATGACGGTCGTCTTTGAGTATAGAATCCAGAGGTTAGCAGTGAATATTTTGAAGACAGTAGGAAAGCGTTGTTCAGGTTAGCAGTGGATATCCCGGTAAAGTAGCAGAGCGTTTTTTTTTTCCTTTTGTTCCTCTTCGCCTGACAAGCTGGCACTAGACATTCGGATAGCGTAAGCAAAATGTCCGCCTTTATACACGACGGATTGAATATTCTACGTCTTCTGATTGGTTAACCTTCTATTGGTGGACTATAAAATGAGTCAAGTCATTTGGACTGGCTCACTAGTACATAATGTATCCAAAAATTGTAACAGATGTCAAACCTTTGGCTTTTGAAGAATCACCTAAATGTAAATTTTCGGACATTTTTCTAAATTAAATTATTAGTTCACTTCGGGCTTTCTCTTTCCGAAGATTTTATTCAGTAATAATAATAATAATAATAATGAGCAAAAGTAAATTCTGTGTACCAATCACCGAAACCAATGGCAAGATCAGACTCTTCTTTATCAATACTCTGACTGTACCAAACAAGCTGATGTTGATAAACCTCGTACCCATTACCGGTTAAGTAGTGCAGGATGAATAGTTGAAACCGAGGGTTTTTATTCTTACTGCAAAGGACCAATGTATACTTACTAGAAACTATCAAGCACATAGACTGAAAAATGGTGTTGACTCCAAATGCAGATTCTGTGATAAATAGCCAGAATCAATGGCCATCTTTTAAAACCAACTGAATATAATAGTCGACATGATAGAGTGGGCGAATATATGCACTGGAAAATATGCAAATTTTACGTGAAGGAAAATGCAAGAAATTGATTTGAACATCACACAGACCTCGTTACAGAAAAAGGAATTGTAATAATGTTATAGGACTTTACAATATACACAGGCAGAACAAAGTTAATAGCCCAGACATCGTGATCAAAGACCACAAAAACAGAATTTACTTTCTTATTGACATGTCAGTCCCTGCAGATTGTAATGTATATTTGAAGATCTTAAAATAACTATCAAAATACAAGAATCTAGAAGAGGAAACCTAAAAATGTGGCACATGAGGACATCAATAATTCCAGATGTAGATGTTCTCAGTTTGTTTGGAAATGGTTCCGATAGGCTCATTGAAGAAATTCCTGTTAATCCATGCCTTAAGGAAATACAAACATTTGTACTCACAAGTAAAATTCATCTAGTACGAAGAGCTTTATCTATGTAAAATGTATGTGATCTTAGATTGGGAGTGGGCAGTTTCTTTTACAAAAATGATCAGTGGAAAATGTCATGGAGCCATTTCTGACGTAATGTCTGGTTAGGACCTGGAAGGAAATGTTTATAGGACAGTAATCAAAGGAACTACTATTACTACTACTACTACTACTACTACTACTGCTGCTAATAATAATAATAATAATAATAATAATAATAATAACGAAATACCTTTACTTTATAAAGTATCATCCACGTTTAGCTCTTTTTACCTAATATACCTGGCTCGCAAATGTAACTAACGCCACTCTAAACAATACATTCCATGCAGTAAGGAGTTAAATAGTTTTAGCAAGAACTAATTACATGAAAGATGTTCCGAAATATAGTAATTATTAAATCTAGGGAGCTGCGCCCAAATTTTTTCATTGTAGATTCTTCTTTGGGTGCTGTCAATATCTGTAAATTCATATCAGAAGCTCCACATCAGCTGTGCCAGCAGTATACGATGCGTGGAACAATGGTAATTTTAGAAAGTGTTTAGAAAGATTCTGTCGAGAAAAATTATCTAGTATAGCACAGAGAATTAAATTTCTTAGCCGTAAACCTAACAATGGAATCACATCAAGTTAGTGGCAAACATTAGACCCAGAAGGTGCAATGAGTCAGTCTCGTGGATGATTGCCTCAACCCTGCTGATGGAAAGCAAAAATGTCTTCTTATACGATTAAAATAAAGCCGTTTCGTTTTGGAGGCATTACCATGAACAAGCCAAGTTGACAACAGATTGAAGGTTATTTTTGAGATCAACTGCCAATTTGACTTTATCGAACCTATCAAACTTACCAGTAAGACAGGTAAATAGATGATAAAAAAACGTATATTTGATATAAGATTTTTACGTAATATTTGCATGTACACGCCAACGGACACAGGCTGACAAGCAATTTAATATATAAATTCGTTCGTTCAAAGTTTACACCAAAAGGTAATTCTTTAGAAATCAAAAATAAATTCGTATAAATCAAAAATAAATTTATATACGAAAGACATTTTTAAATAAATGTAAATGAATAATTATGAAAAAAATTTTTATAGACATAAAACTGTTTTTTAATTAAAACCTAAGTTTTGTAAATAAAAAGTAATGTTTTACTAATAAACTTAAATTTGTACAAATCCAAATAACGTTTTACTGCAAAAATTTACTTTTTTACAACTCAGAAGTAAATATATAAAATGATAAATATTTACGGATGAAAATTATTTTTTTTAAAAAATGAAAAATAGATTTGTACAAATTAATAGTAAATTTATACTAAAATACTTTTTTCAAAACAAATATAAATTTGTACAAAGCGAAATTAAATTTTTGTAACGCAAAATTACTTTTTGTAACACAAAATTATTTTTTTAAATCAAAATAATGTTCTGTAACGTAAAATTTTTACAACTCAAAATAATTTTGGAGGAAAAACAAACTAAACCTCTGTGTATCAAAATTAAATTTTAAGAAACCGAAAGTAATTTGTAAAAATTAAGTTAAATTTTTGTAACTTTGGTAACAGTAAATAGTAATTGGAGAGGAAATATATATTTCTTAAAAATTTATTGTATTTATATTTTATATCAGGAATTTTAAACATTTCTTTTGTAAAATCTTACTTTTCTCTCTTGCGGCCTCAGCCGAGATTGAACTCACCAATACTTTGATTGGTGTAGTTCATAATCTTGTCAAATAGCTGAATTCTTGATGCTTCGCTAGGGCTATCAAGGGTGTTTTTATCGTGACACCATCACTAAATGGATTGCCAACCAAGACTCAGAGAGAGACTCCATTCACCCTCCTCTAAGAGCAGGTTTTGAATTCAGAGTTTTCCTTCTCCTAGACCAGTTGCCATCCAAGGCTATAGAACCCAGTCTGTCCTGTTATTTACTGGAGGGAGAAGAAAGAGGATTCATACCTTTCCCAAGGGTGTTAGCACATAAGTGAATGTAATGGATTCGACTGGAATTCGAACTCTGCTCTCCGATTTCTCAATCCAAGCCGCTATCCATTACTCCACCGTGCCTCCTCAACAACGTCTTACTTTTAACCTGTAACGAAATTACATTTTGTTTGAAAAAATTACTATTGAGAGAAAAATATTGTCGGAATGTTGGTAGACACCCCCACCAAAAAATTTAATTCGAGTTCGTTCATGTGACAGTATTAATTTAAAACCAAGCATAGTAATATATTTATAATGTCTATTGCAATGTTATATGTTTAAAAAGTGTCTATATTCTCCCGAACATCATTAGCCATGAACTAAAATAATCTCTATAAATTGACTCATCTAGATGTGACAATTTCACATCACCTTTTGAAACATGAATTGTCTTTAAGTGTTTCTTGATTCTTGCCCAGATATGCTTCTACATGATTAGTACAGGCCCCGTCATTGTGTCAATTAAATTCTGATTATGGTTGACAACTAAACGCTGAAACCCAAGCGCAACTAACCCAAGCGCATCTAACCCAATATAAGCAGCCCATCCATCACTATGAATGATAACATCAGGTGCAACACATCGCTGCACAATTTGAAGTAAAGTTTCCATACTTCTGTCAACAACATACACCAGGTAACCTTTATTTAAATCAATATCGTAATGTCCAAAAATCCATTCTCGATGTACTACTCTTCCAGCATTCTTCTCTCTTTTAAACATCAAAGATTCATCAATCTCTACAATAAAATCAATTCAACAATTTATCTTAAAGGAAGACAAGAAGGGATGTGTCTAACAACACTTCGCCAACATATTATATTTGATTAATTTTCAAATGTTTGGACAATGGTTAGATGTATATACACTACAGGCAGAAAGTTTGGTGTCCACTCTGTGTTTATGTTAAAAGAAAATACCTAAAAATGAAATATTTTTAAAGTAACAGATAAAATTTCAATAACTAGAGTTTATTTGCTTTAAGTTTCTCATTCATTATCTAGGTTCCTCTTACCAGCAAAACGTTAAAATTTGTATTTCTCTGTCTACAATACACTTTGCCAATTTCTTAATATTTCGTATGCGAAACATCATCTTTCGTTTTCACCATTAACACCTCAGTAAACTTTTTTTAACATTACGTAACGGGCTGTCGATTTAATTCAGGTCAAGGGAACCATGAAAAAGAACAGCATCTTTCGATTTTGCAAATATATGCTAAACCAACTGATTTACGCGTAAATGTAAAAAAAAAATCACCTTTCAAGAAATCAACGTTCTTCTAAATAAAGTCAAAATTATCTCTGGTCAAAAAAGGAACACAATTTTCTGACCTATCTTCCATTAGATTAGTATGGGATAATTTAAATATCAGAGTTCAAAGAGAATACCCAAAACGTGAGCGTGAGCTTTTTCAGTGCTTGAAGAATGTTTGAGAAGGTATGCCGTCTACTTTTATTATTTCAAAAGCCGTTGGAATGACTCAAGTATTTGTAAAATATAATGAATATAATACACCCGACTGGAATTGTAACTCGGCTCTCCGATTCTTAATTCCGTGCAATTATCCATGACATCACCCGCACATCCATGCTTACAGCATCTCGCATTACCAAGAGGTCACCCATCTAGGTTCTGCCGAAAGTCGACGCTGGTTAACTTCTGTCATAATTTCATCGTTTCAGTTTCATCGGATGCTTACCTAATAAAGACAAGCAAAACATTGCATTTGCTTCAGAAACACTTTAAAGCAGAAAATTATTAAGATCCCCGTTAAAATATAGTAGAGAAGGCCGAATCTATAGACAACTTCAAGGACTTCAAATTCAGTTAAAAAAATACTAATTAGCATTTGTGTGAGATGCCATTTTTACCCTGCCTTGATTCAACATTTATTTCATTTTTGAAGAGTCAACAAATCTATTTGCCTTGCAAATAACAGACAGGTGTAGAAGTACATAAGATACCCAAGTTATGCCCCCTGATTTTACGCATCTTTCTGTCCGCTATGATTTATGAATCACTTCATGTGCGGTGGAAATAAAAGCATGTTATTGTTTTGCATACAATCTGTTCTAATTCTTTATGTACTAGTGAACCAATACAAAATATAATATTGCTTCAACGTATTACCTCTTACAAAAGACATAGTGGATAGTCCGTTATAATTTTGGGTGCATTTTGAAAATTATAAGCTTTACAATATGTGGGAAATATGGGTTCAGATAAACGCTCATCCTATGGACAGAAATGATTTCGTCTACTATTTACTGACTATTGTTTGAATAAAGAGTGTCGTTTTGCATGGAGGACAGTCTCTCAGGCTAGACAGAAAAGAAGTGGACAATGATAGGTTTGAATAGTTATCACGCGATACTAATGGACATGACAGTCATCTGTCAACGATCATATATGCCAAGTATTGTAAACGATGTGAATTCAAATGTCTGAAATACCTACAAAAATAATTGGCTTGGGTTTTCCGTAGACCTAATTAGATATCTATAAGATTATAGGTCAGAAAAGTTAGGCAAAAAATGTGTCTTGTCCATATATATATATATATATATATATATATATATATAATATATAAAAAACAGACCACTTTAAGGTACCATTACAATAATTTATTTCACCAAAATCCTTTTTGCATAGGGATATATATATATATATATATATATATATATATATATATATATATATATATATATATTTTTATTTCTCGAACTGTTGTCCCCATCCTTACTGTTACATTTACGGTGTTGCGTCTGTTGTAGGCTTTGGCCCACTTTAAATGCTTCTGGCTGTAATTTTGACTCGTACCTTTTATTTAGTCATGGGGGATTTTTTGTAATTCCGCGTAACATGTATTTGAATATTTCAGTTTTACTTAATTCGCTTTGATAACTCTTCAAGATTTTGTTCCCTTCGTTGAGGCCAGGGATTGAACTCACAACTGTATGGCTCAAATTACTTTTTGTGCAGCGCCCTGGAAAAGGATTGAATTTTGAACAAACTGGGCTCTACCATTATCTCGTGGAATCGATCCGCACCTATCACCTACGTATGTGGGCACTTCGACATGCTGTAATGGTTAGCAAGTTTTACTCGCGAGATAAATCATGACTGAATCGTGAGTTTGTTCCTCACCGTGTGCCTCATACGTTCGGTCTTGTACCACATCTAAGCTAAGCTTAGAAAATCGCAACTAGACACCTCGACGTGGTGTATTGTTTAGTCAGCTTGTCTCGCTAGAACAACTACGACTGAGGAATGAGTTCGATCCTTGCTGATTGCCCCATACTTTCGACTTTGTGTCACATCTAAGAAATGGTGAGAAAATCACCATCACCTGTGTATGTACAATTGGTACTATGTAAACCCAGGAGTTGCGGGTTATCAGCGACGAATCCGGTCTTCAGGATTTAAAACAAAACCTTATAAAACACTTTTATGGGATCAACGACCATCCTGAATACGGAAATAAATTGGGAATTACAGACACCTAATCATCCTCTGGGCATAAACCTAAGGGATGGAAATCATAAAAATACGATGTAAGGCATCGGTTGAATTCCTTGAGGAAGATGATATTTTTTTCACAAAGGTATTCGAAATTCTGAGAGTAAGTTTGGCTCTCTGTAATGCCTTTCCTCGCTTAAAGGAAAAAAATTTTGAGAGTGTTTCAGAATCCATGAGCACTTAGTGAATATTGGGTACTCAAATCGCTACGATGTTTGGTACCATATGATTTGAGCGAAAAGAATCTTTTGGTCGCATTTCTTGCTGCATGAACACAATAAAAATGCACCTTTTTTTAAGCACATTGTAACGGGTGATGAGAAATGGATCGTTTAGAACAAAATTAAGTGAAAATGATCATGTGGTAATCGACATAAGCCAACCATAACCACCTCAAAAGTGGGTCTTCATCCTAATAAAGTAATTTTCAGTATCTGGTTGGATTGGAAAGAAATCTTGTAGTATAAGCTTCTGCTAAGTTACCACTCAATTGATTCTGAAAATTACTGCTCGCAACCGGACTAATTAAAGGTAGATATTCAAGAACAACGACCAGAATTGGCGAACAGGAAAGGTGTTATTTTTCATCAAGATAGTGCCAGACCTCATGTTTTTTTGGCGATCAAATATGACATTCTTTTGTTTCCCAATGGTCTTACAATGAATATTTTGATGATGTGATTATATAAATATGTGGATTGAATTACTATTCATGTAATATAAAATTTATTTATTAAAAAAACAAGCCCGTTTTTTTATTTACTGTTGGAATAAAAATATTTTTAATCAAATATTGCCAAAATTAATGGTTTTTAAAAAGCATTTTTTGGTTGCACTTCCTCAAAAGGAGTTTAAAGTTAGGAATCTAAAATTTATGGTCACTTTTATTCTCATTAAGTCCCAACTATCTAGATTTGTTCAGATTTGATTTGGGAAAAGGGGTAAAATCGACCTACCCTAATATATATTTATCGCCCTTTGGAAAGTCACTTGTTTCCCGTGGCGTCTGGTGAGGGACGTCAGTTCATAGAATGAAGACCAGTTCATATGCAGCCCACGAAGAATACAGACATCTCAGTCCCACAGTGGTAGGGTGAGAAAAACACATGGTCTCTCCAGAAGCATAAAAACAACACCGACCTGAACTTTTTCCCTTTCTCTCATTTCATCTTTTTCACACTGCTTGTTCTGTGTATATATGTTATAGTTTCTCTGTGCGAAACAAATTTGTGATTATGTATATCGATATGAAAAAAATTTTCTTTGAGAATAATGCATGATTGCCATTTTTATTTCAGTTTTTCTGGTCATTCTGTGTATTAAATTGTTAATATAGCACGGATAAAATAATGCCTATATGGAGGAAACGGAAACTGGAAATATTGATTTCTTGCATAGCAACCACCCATTATACGTATAACTTTGTTCGTCTATGTGTATGTTGAAGTGTATAATCTTTATTGCAGTGTCATGGCACATCGCTTAACCTTATCGGAATTGTCGCAGACATTCAGAATTAGAAATTATCTAATATTTATAGCTCAGATTATATCGTATTTTGAATAATTTCAATTTCCTTACGTTCGACTATATTTCCTTGAGTTCGTTTATCAATGAAGCAGAACAACAAAAACATCTTTCCATGTTATGGGCATCGGCATAATCTCTCTCTCTCTCTCTTTCTCTCTCTCTCTCCCCTCTCTCTCTCTCTCTCTGAAAAACACATATGCACAGGCAAATACATGGACATGACGATAAACTACATCCGGCAGCAATGATCGGGAAATTGGATGTTGTGAGGACAGTGAAACAGCTACTTCATTGCCATCGTTCCCCAGATCCACCCTGAACTGGGGTAGTAACACCTATTTGGAGATCATCTGTGGTCAAATAGTGACTCGCTCCAGACATTATGGAAGTATAAAAATACATTTTATAGTAAAAAATACCAAATACATTTTATATAAAAAAAAAAATTCAATAATACATATTTATAACAAACAATACATTTTTAAATCAGAATTACCAACAATAAATATTATAGCAAAATAATCAACAATATATTTCATCTGTAGTTTAAGCCGTAAAACTATGTCCAAAATATTTAAATTTCGGCATTAAATAACCAATTGATGTTGATATGCCCCTGTTGTCCTCATCTTTATTTTCATATTCACGACGTTTCGGACATTATACGCTCTAACCTTCTTCGGGCGATATATGTTGGAACTGAACCCTTTATTTAGTCTACTGGTGTAAATTGTCTAGTTTTACGTGCCATGTTTTTTCTAGATTTTCTTCTGGGGTGAAAAGTGAGATTACCGCCCTGTGTAGAATGAAGTTGAAATAATAGACAGTGAACATCACTTAAAAATAAGAAAATTTAAGGAATCAGCGCACATGCTAGCTACAAAATCTACTAAGACGGCCAAGCATAGACATGAATATGAGAACCAGTAATACAGATTGCGAGAGAAACACTATGAACAATGATTGATAAATAGTTACGATGCCTCATCTCCGAAATATAGACAGATTTTGAAGGTGGATATGGCAATAAAGATGAGGACAACAGTCCGAACAATGTGAACAATATAAATAGTTATGATGCCTCATCTCTGAAATATAGGCAGAGTTTGAAGGTGAATATGGCAATAAAGATTAGGACAACAGTCCGAACAATGTGAACAATATAAATAGATATGATGCCTCATCTCCGAAATATAGACAGATTTTGAAGGTGGATATGGCAATAAAGATTAGGACAACTGTCCGAACAATGTGAACAATATAAATAGTACAATGCCTCATTTCAGACATTTAGACAGATATAGAAACTTGTTAATAAATATTGTTATTGCTTGTCTTCGAGACATAGATGCTGTGGGATGTTCCATGTTTTAGGCAGACCTTCTGCCACATAATGTTAAGTCAGAAGTGGAAGTTAGTGTGGGGATGCAGAACGCCGTTTCCTCCCTATTGACAAGACGAATCTACTTACGTGTTAAAGATCACAGAATGTCACGTGACAGACCCCTGAGGTTTTGTATAACGCACAAATTTAACGACGTAACAAAAGTGCCAAAAACATTTTGTCGCTGATACAATTGTTGTCAGTGAAAATGAAGACCCTACTGCCTCATATTAAAATGACTGGTTTTCTCAATATCCATAGAGATTAATTTTACGAATGTATATGATTATAAAGCTCCGTAAATTTCAAAATTAGTTATTCCAAAATTCGTTTGAAGATGAAACAGAACTAGGTACTTAATTTTGATTTAATTTTTACAATGAATTGGAAGGTTTTACATTCTGTTTCTTTTTTTTAACATAGTAATTCCTATGTAGCGATGGAATCATATTTTTTAAAAAAATAATTATAATATTGACTCTACTTGTATATCGAGCACTGTTTTTTTTTTTAAATAAAAAATACTAAAGAACGTCGGATTATTAACCTTACGGTTGTTTCTTAATTTTCAATTTATTTGCACACACACACACACACACACACACACACACACACACATATATATATATATATATATATATATATATATATATATATATATGTATGTATATGTGTATATATATATATATACATATATATATATGTGTGTGTGTGTGAATATGCAAAATATTCAACGTTAAGTTAACAAAGAAATATTCGACTATAATAAATCTACATATAGCAAAGTGCTAGAACACAGCAACCATAAGGAGAAATTGGAGTCTGTAGTAAAATTAACAACATAGATAAAAAAAAATAAACTAAAACATTGCAAGCGTAGCATAATATGGTTCAACCCGCAATAGCACTGTAATGTCAAAACCAATATAGGAGGAGTTTTCCTGAATTTAAGTCACAAATATTATGGTCATTCTCCAAGACTAAGAAAAGATTTTCCAAAAAAATAATATCAAGCTATTAGAAATAATATTAAACTATAGCTGCACAAAAACATACATAATTATATGTCCCAACATAATGATAATGTATTAACAAGATTCCAAAGAAGACACTAAACAATAATCTTACTAAAAGTTAATGAAACTGCCTTAAAAAAACGCAATCTTTCCATTAAATGGCCAGTGCATGACTGAAGGTATAATATACAAATCTAAGATCAATTCAGATCATGATGTTAAATATTACTTTGAATCCACCAAGAACAGCTGGAAATTGCGTTTTTTCTACCACAAAATGACATTTAGCACTATCAAATACAATATCTGCACAACACTTTCAAAGTACGTCTCGCAATTAAAAAACAACAGTAAGAACCCAACCATTTGCTGGAAGCTAATCACGAACGCGAAACCATAAAATGTAAAAGGAAACAGATGTTACTTGTGTTTGATGGAGAAGCTTATTATATTAAAACACTTAAATAAGCCTAACATGCTGAACACGAGATCCGAATTGAATCCTACTTGTATCCATAAATCCAAGCACCTGCTCAAACACGTTGGTGCTGATTAAAAAAGATTACAAAATAGATTTTACGAATATTAATATAATATGCAACAACTATTAATATCCTTAGAACCTATCATTAATAACTATACATACATCCCACTAATATCTATACAGACATGTAATACAGTATTACTGCCCTCGATTAATTTATAACCTGGGTATATGTAATTTTACGTTTATATTTATAAGGCTTGGTTCCAAACACATTAGATATATAGTCCCGACTTATTATATTTATTTTCCCCCTAATATTATATTTATGCGTTAAGTACTAGATTAATTGAATTCGTATAACTATGATACTTTATGCAAAAAAGAGAGTTATCCCCCTTGATATCTTGTTTAGTTTTAAATTTAAATACTTTTTTTATAATTTTATTCGTATTTAATTCTTCGCTTTTTGAAGTTAATTTGAATGATATAAATTATTAATGATTAATTCTAATCTTTTAGGCAGCAATAATTAAAGAAGATTGCAATAAATGCATGAAACTCCGAAGTGTGCTTCACTAATATATACTGATAGCTCTGTCTCATGACATATTTATACGTAGGTGCAAGTATATGTATATGTATATTTTATTATACCCTTATATATATATATATATATATAATATATATTATTGAAAATATATAGAAAATAGGAAGGAACTGTTAGGTAAATAATCCAAAGTCCCTTAGTACTTATTATTTTTAAAAATTTGATACAAAAGTAGAGCATAAATTATTTATTCAAAAATATGATTCCAAATTGACATAAGGTTTGAAGATGGAACAGAGCTTACTTTAACTCAATTTAATTCAAATAATTAATTGAAGTTTTCGGCTATTGTTTTGAAATATGAGACCTCTTATGTGCGATTTGGAATCATATTTTTTAAAAATTAATTATATATATATATATATATATATATATATATTATATATATATATATGAGCGTGTAACAGCAGCATTGAATCATATTTTTAAATAAATTTATATATATATATATGCCGCGTGTAACAGCAGCATTGACCAAACAATATTGTTCAATTGTTCTGAACCGTTGTATCTTAGAAATGATTAAAGATATCTTGCACGAATTCTTCGAGGTGTTTAGTACACGATTAGACTCTACTTCGAGCAATAAAAATGTATAATTACTCTCAAAGCTTAACAGAATATCGTGATGAAATCAATCATAAACGAAATTGACTGATCCTCATTAATTAATCATACCTAACGATCAGAACATGAATGACGGAAACACATATATATATATATATATATATATATATATATATATATATATATATATATATATCAATATATAATATATGAATGAACAATAACCAACAATTATTATTCTTAAAAGAGTGCTCAATACAAAGTAGAGCAGATATAAATTTATTTAAAAAAAATTATAACATAAATATGTTATAAAATCACTACAAAAATATTATTTTGTTTCAAACCTGGTGTCTTATCAGGTAACGATGTTAAAGATAAAATAAATGGTTTTAAAAGTTTCAAATTATTAACGATCCTTCACTGGGGAAACATTGTTACAAAAGCTAGAATGACAATCAAAACCAATAAGGAAGATTCAAAAGCTTGACAACAAAATCATATTATAATAGCTATTCAGATCTTTAAAAAAGAATTTAAACTAACCATTAATTATAAAATTATATTATAAAATTTGATAAAAATTAAAACTGCCAATTTAAAATCCAAATTTAATCACTATTAAGTTTAAAACTATAAAATTATTGAGAAAGAAAAATACATATGTTATTCAATTTATTTCTTCGTTGAAATTACGTTCGACAAGACGCTACAATATCCGGTCATTTGACAATACATGTATTTATATTTTATAATCCAAAGTGTGGAATGTGGTCTTAAACTCACGCGCAAAACAACAAAAAACACAATCAGATTATGGTACATAAGCAAGACATATTTAGAAATATATACACACAAAAAATAGACAGGAACATCTCCACAGCCCTTCATGATAGAAACCAACACCTATACACACATTAAATTAAAATGTGAATGCATTCTCCATACACAGACACTGATAAATACATGTACACAATCCACAGACATTGACCTAGACATTCAGATACCACAACCAATAAATCTTTAAGACTTAAAGTATCATTCCCAACCACTTATTAAAATATTTAAGCGAGCAAATATACAAAGATAAAAAATAAAAATAATATTATTTAATATATTAAAACGAAAATTCCAAAACCACAAATATCAATAAAAATATATTTTAATCATATAAGTTGATAATAGTTTCATTATATATTAGGCGAAGAAAACAGGATAAAAAATACCTACAGAAATATATGTATAACATAATGATATACATATATATACATATATACACTAAAAAAAAATTAACACCTATATTAAATAAATATATATATATATATAATATATATACATATATTACACCAGAAATGCATATATAAATATATAAACATAAACTTATGCATGACTATGATAAAGTACACATGCACATACATAATATAAACATATACACACATATATACACACATTCAGATCTCACATATTAAATATTACATATATGGATCCACATAAAGAACTACTGCTGGGTAATGATATGCGTTACCTACACACACAAAAATCACATATAGCACTATCAAACACAATATCCACAAACATACATATATATTTACATATCTACATATAAACATATATACATAAATATATCTATCTATAATACAAATTAAAAATATATACGTACATATATATAAAACCAACATTCAACCAAATACATATATAAACGTAAATACATATACATACATAAACATACACAAATACCTGAAACCATAAAATGTAATATAAACACAGATGAAATATACTTATGTTTACATACACAATAAAATGGACATACAGATATATATATATACACACATGCACACACATATACATATATAAAAACACCACACAACACACATATATATATATACATAAATATATATATATGAATACATACACTACATAAAATATATACACATCCAAATAAATACACATATACAGCACTTATGCTCAAACTCCTTTTATATTATATATATATATATAAAATATATTACAAAAATATACACATATATACACACATACATCTATATATATATATATATATAATATATATGCATATAAATACATTTATATTCAAATATACATTTATTGCAAAAACCTATCATAAATTATATAACATATACATATATAACACTATGGAGGTAAACAATACATATTCATATCAGGATGACCATGCAACAAAAAAATAATCTATTAAAATTACTGCCATATCATTATCATTTAATTTATAACCTATAATAAGTTAAATGTATAATTTTACGTTTATATTTATTTAAAGATCTTGCCTTTGTTTTTAAATCTAATAATTTCAAATTTTTTCAGGTAACATTAGATATAGGGAGTCATATGTCCGAGCTTTCTTAACCAAATCCATTTAACCGTGGGTGTTTTTTCCCCTTTTAGATTCCAAAAATATTAATGAAATTTATATTCACTGTGATTAAAAGATTACTAGATTAGCGTTTTGAATGTTTTCGTACCAATAACTTTATATTTGGATTTTCAATTTTGAAATAGTACTAAGATAGAAAAGAAGTCATTATCCCCTTGACAATTATTCGGATTTTAAAATTTAAGTTGTTTTAAATTTATTTAGTATTTTTTTTTGAATAGTAATTTTATTCTTATTTATGTTGTTATGTTTTTTAATTATCTTTCCAGGTTTCAGAATTATTAATTTAAGGGTATTAGGATTAAATATTTTACTAAATTAGTTTCGGGGTTGGGGAATTGTTTTTGAAGGTTTAGAAAATTCCTAATTTAGTTTTATTATTTGAAAGGATGTGAACCAAGCAATAATTTTGGTTGCAATTAAAGGGTTTTATATTGAAGTGATATTTTTATCCACTATTTTTTGAGTGCAGAATTGTGCTATGGATGTTTATTAAAACATCCTTGTTAGAAGAGTTATAATTCTAAATTCAGTGGAATATATATTTTAATGAAGGGGCTTTGTCTATATTGGGTTGGAATTAATTTATATGGTTGGAAACGTTGCTAGCAAGGTCTATGTGACGTCTAGAAAATGTATATTTTATTATTGTTCTAAGACCCTAAATATATATATATATATATGTCTACCTTAATTTTAGTCGAGTTTTTAACAACTAATAATCCATCATCTCTATACAACCTAACTAAGAATTGTTCAATTAAATTATACAAAGAAATTCCAAAGTTCAGAAGAATCTGGACCATAGAAATTCAAAATTCTTGTTGCAAGAAATTCATTAAAAGAACAGAATTTCGGCATTTCATGATAATTCTTCACTCTCAGAAATAGTTTATCCCAGGAGAAATCCAAGGCCAAAGTGAAAAGATTCTTCGATAGCAATAAAAGTCGATAATATCGAACTCATGAAAGATACATTTTCCTTATATCAGATGTTGTTAAATCAGTTGATAAAATCAATCATAAACAAGGGAGATTGATTCTTTCCTCATTAATTAATTTCATACCTAAGGGTTTATAAGAGTGGAGCTCAGTTTTGAATTCGTGTTTATGGTCTTTTTAACAAGAAAGGTTCATAGTTTGTAGTTTATGACCCGATATAATATATTTATATATATTTACTATATATATATATTTATATATATATACTTGTATCAATTTTATATAATTGGCATATATACTTATAAAAGTTAATGTTTTGAATTTAACCATATCACAGATTTATTAATATCTTTGACAATACTTTCAAGATGTTTTTGGAAACATTTTATACTTATAGAAGGTTACTCCCTTGACGGTATCCATAATTCATTTTCAAAGCGCATAATTTTAAAATTTTAGTTTTAGGCGTTTAAAACATAAAACAATGTTATTTGAAGAAAAAAATCTCATTCTTCTGATAAATAGACGAAATAATCTGATTGTGTTTTTTTGTTTTCGCGTGAGTTTAAGACCCATTCACTTTGGATTATAAAAATATATACATGTATTGTCAAATGACCGGATATATTTAAGCGTCTTGTCGAAAATTTCAAAATATAAATTGGTATTTTTTTTCAATAAGTTTTAAATTAGTGATTAAAATTTTAAAATTGGTAGTTTTTAATTTTAATATCTGAATAATATAATTTTATAATTAATGGTTGTTTTCTTTTTAAAGATCTGAAAGTTATTATTTTGATTCCTCAAGCTTTTATCTTCCTAAGCTTGGATTTTGATTGGTCATTCTAGCTTTTGTAACAATGTTTCCCCCTAGTGAAGGATCGTTAATTAATTTGAAAAAACCATTTATTTTATCTTTAACATCATCACTTGATAAGACACCGAGGGTGTTGAAACAAAATGGCTATTTTTGTAGTGATTTTTATAACATTATGTTATAATTTTTTTTTAAAAATAAATATATATATATATATATATATATATATATATATATATATATATATATATATTACAGGATCATTTTCTAACTTATTCAAGATGATCTTTACTTTTTCTAACCTTTTAATTTTCTGTCCTGGAGCAACAAGCTGCTTCACATGTTGCACGTACGATTTTATTTTCAAGTCTTTCACCGCTCTTTGGACTGGCATAGCTGAAACTCTTCTCCCACGTGCCAAACGTCTTATGAATTGAATTGGATTTTTCTAATTGATCTCTTTGGTTCTAAGTTGAAATGAAGATCTTTTTTCCCCATTGTGACACATTGATCCAGTTTTCCTCTCTACTCTTCCCTCAATTTTAAATTATTCGCCGTTATCTTGATTCCTCTTGAATGAAATTTGAAGATGGAAGCCGGAGTATGAATGTTGATACCATTACTGAAGGGCTGAATGATCTTTTTTCTCTCACCATTGCTCATTTGAGAAGACAGTGTGTCTGACACAAAAAAATTTTAACCTGGTCATTTTTAACTAAATAACTCAAAGGGTTTTCAGTGATTGTTACGCAAAATGGTGTCAAGATGGACAAAAGCCTTATCTAAAAATTGGACAAAAACACTCAGTTTAGTATATATATATATATATATATATATATATATATATATATATATATATATATATTATTAGAGAGACAAAAAAGACAGACAGACAGGCAGAGACCGAAAGAGATAGACCATGTATTTGGTGAGCAACTTATGGTTTAAGGGTGTTTAGCTTGACTTAATATTTGTTGATTAAATATTTATTTATGATTTGAATATTGTCCTGATCTCTCTCTCTCTCTCTCTCTCTCTCTCTCTCTCTCTGTGTGTGTGCGCGTGTGTGTGTGTGTTTAATCTTCTTGCTCCAAGCAAGAAAACAATGCAACTAACACGCAAAGGTTACTGCATGTGAAAGGAGGACATAAGAGGACTAATCAATTACATAAGAGCGACCGATTGACATTGCGTTTGAAATCTGCATCATCAAAATAGACTGAAAAACAAGTAACCGGAAGAGAGCTTCATAATCAGGAAGTCTGAGAGAAGAAGCTATTAGCATGCAATTTATGGTTACATCTGAGAATTTCAACTGTAAAAATAGAAGACATAGCGAGCGAGACGATGGTTGATGTTGCAGGCTGCACTGACCATAGTTATTGCGTTGCTGCCGCCTTTTATGTCGATTTGTCGACTAAGAATGTAAGCTGTGATGCAACAGTATTTCGAGCAGAGGTACCGGAGAAGGGTGGTAACGGTTCAAGATATTAGAATAATAAATCATAGGATGATATGGTGATACCGCTACTGGTATGTATCTAAATCAGCGGTATAAATATTATTAAAATGAATGTTTTGAACAGTATTTGTATTCTCACAATTTTAATTATAACGTTTTCTCCTCTAATATTGAATATCATTTCAAGTTTAGACTTGTTTAGGGTCTTGGGGAAAAAATAAACGAAGTTTGCTAACTGAACAAGACTATATATTATCTGCAATGATTAAGTTTGACACAGTGTCAAAAAAAATAAGTACCTCATGGAGATCAAATTCATTGCTCCAGTAGAAGATCTGTTCTCGCCTGAAGAGTTGATAACTATATATCTCTGTTTTTGTAATTTATTTTAGAAAAAATTAGAAAGAAATTATACTGCTACTTGTAGGTATCTGAATCAGAGGTATAAATATTATTAAAATGAATGTTTTAAAGAGTATTTGTATGCAGAGAATTTTAATTATAATTATAGTGCCAGTGAGTGACTGCGACCGAGATGCCAAACCAGGACCGGTAACATTGCATGTACTTCTTTCGATGTTCACAAGATTTTCTACATGCATATAAAAATACCAGTCTTGGCAACAATAAAAGTACTTATCCAAGACTAAGATAATGCAAACTAAAATATCTATTCAAATTAGTATATTTTTAATTATAGATCCATGAATAATAGTAGATCATCTACAGCAATGTTTTCAGTTAGGTTCCTATTGTTGCACAAATTAAATTATTAAAATCCAAGCAATCAAACATTTTGATGCCGATTAAATAAGATTTCAAAATAGATTTTCTTTTCACTGTATGTAATATTTTTTAATTATCTAAAATTATAAATATTATTAAAAAATGAATATTTTAAAATATTTGAATATCACAATTTTTACAATATTTTTCCTCTAATATTGAATATCATTTCAAGTTTAGACTTGTTTGATTGTTTATTTTCTTGTTTATTCATTCGTGAATAAAAACAGAAACAGTGGAGATTTAACTCGAGTAATTCAGGTTTTATAAAATAGAACATATGATGTCCATTTTGATAAACAATCAAATGTGTTAATCTTCCACAGAATAGATATATATATATATAAATTTATTCTAAACAGTTGTGGAAGAATAAACCAATGGGCACAGAATCAAAAATATGAAAACAATCTAATTCTTCGATCAGACTTTACCCATATAGTTGTATTGAACGAGTGTGGGCAATTTGATTTATGAACTTTCCTAATTAAGCAGGCAGGAGAAAATAATAAAACCCATTAAGAGAGGAAAAGTTTCGCCAGCTAGTGAAAGACAGACCACAGCCAAGATGCCAAGCCAGAACCGTTAACATTGCAGATACTACTTTGATTTTCTCAAGATTTTCTACATGTATATCAAAATATCAGATGTTGCAACAATAAAAGTGCTTATCCATGACTAAGATTATGCAAACTAAGATATCTATTCAAATTAGTATATTTTTTTTGAGTTTAGATCCATGAGGGATAGTAGGTCATCTACATCAAAGCTTTTAGTTAGTCTCCTCTTGTTCACGCGCTATTTTTCTAGTTAGATTGAGTTCTTCACAGTATATAATATTCATACTGCTACTTGTATGTATCTATATCAGCGGTATAAAATTATTAAAATGAATGTTTTAAACAGCATTTGTATTCTCACAATTTTAATTATAAAATTTTCTCCTCTCATATTGAATATCATTTCAAATTTAGACTTGTTTGATTGTTTATTTTTTTGTTTATTCATTCGTCTCTTTTCGTTCCGCTGGATAACAAGCATCTAATGAACAAATGGCAAGAATCATGGAATTCTTACACCATTAACAAATTACATGCAATAATGGAACAAATTGGAGAAATAAATGACTACAGTGAAATTTGTAACATTACAAATTGGGTTTATTCTTACCTTAAGAAGGAGGCAGCTCCAATTCTGTATACCATGCCAGGAGGTTTAAAAATGTCACATTTTGACAAAAAACTTGAAACTCGCCAAAAACCAAAGAAACAAAAAGAAATATTCCTCCAAGTAAAACCTTCAAAAATACTTGAATATATAAGAGAAACTGGTCTCTATAACAAAATCTAGAAGAGATTGGGATAAACACAAATATATCAAGATATATACCTCCATGAAACTGCTTACTTCAAGATGCCTACTCAAACCAAGAAACACATTTAACTTAAGATTCTTTAAAGTCACTCAAACCCATTTTCGGCATAAAATGACCACTAAGGTTGAGATGCCGTTAAACAAAACAATCAATCAATCAATCAATCATTCGTCCACTCCCTAATCTCCTTATTTGACATTCCTCCAGTAACTTATATAATGAGCTTGTGTAAAAGGATGACTAGAACAGAAGCTGGGGGGAGGAATGAAAAGGGAGAAATATTGCTTAGAGATGAAAAAAGAAATGTTTCGGAAGTTTTGAAGATATAATCACTTCCAACATCAAGGCACACGGCACATAAGAAGAATTAAGAGCTTTTTTAAATTTCTTTGTTTTCAATTGCCATTATAGCTGTAACGTTAACAATGTTTTTGTGAATAATCTCAAACCACCGCGATAAGTAACAGATTTACATCGATCAATTTTTGCTATTTTTGTTCAGAAATTTGCCTGCGGGTGTCATTCTGTATACAACAAAATGTAGTGCAGATTTTACAAAAAGTACGTCATAAAGAATAGTCGGAAGTGTTAGGCAAGCTTGATATATGTAGGAACGATCTTAGAATCATCCAGAACTTATATTGAAACAAGCTGTATGTATTTAGATAGAATATGAATTCAGTAAATATATAAACCTAATAATGGGTGTAAGACAAGCATGTCTTTCTACCGGATTATAGTCAAACTTTGCAGCCTGTGCTCTGGCCCTGTACTGGTGGTATCACGGCTATGACTAGCTTGGACCGGATCTGGCCTGGACCAGCTATGACAAGCCAAGATCAGCTATGAAATAAGCTTAGACCAGCTCTGACCAGCTTAGACAAGCAGCCCGATTGAAAACACTCGGGTCCCCACGTTAGAAACTGAACTTGTGTCACAACCTGACTCATTGCGGGGGGTGAAATAAATATCTACTCAGACTTTGCAGTGAGGTGATTCTGAGAGAAATAAAAATGCTACCAGGTTTGGTTTGGTTTAGTTTGGTTTGTTTTACAGCATATCAACCCCAATGGATTATTTAATGCCGACAGTTTCTATTGCTGTTAATATATTCCCTTCAAAAATGTATAGCTGGTAATTTTTAAAAAAAAATTAATTACTGGTAATATTTTTTTTTTTTTAGAAAACCTGTATTGCTGCTAATAATATATGGCTGGTAATAATTATTTACAAAAATGTATTGCTGGTAATAATTTTTCGTTAAAAAAAGTATTGAAGGGGGTTAAATCCAGTTTTGAGGTTAAGTATGTGCCAATAGTTGGGACCCTAACAGGTGCTACCACCCCGGCTCAGAGTGGGAACACCAGCAATTAAGAGATGATTCTACAGTCCTCAAAACCTCCTGATCAGAGGTCTTGCTGTTGGACGTAGTTTATAGTCTTACCCAGGACGCGGGTGTAGTTTATCGTCAAACTAAGGATGGAAATGCTACCAGGATTCATTATTGGCGGCCACTATCTTAACAACATCAGATATGCAGAAAAAAATCTAGATGACCCTCTATGCATTTGCTTGGTGTGAAATGATTAAAAAAATAAAATAAATAAAATGAATATATTGAAATATAAATTGAAAATATACGAAATCATTTATTATGTTTACTCTTCATTATACTCGGGTACTTAACAAATATTTAGAAATAAATGGGGATTCTTTGAAACAGCACAAAAAGTGACATTAAAACGCTATCTGAACTTGGTTGAAACAAACCCAGTACACCCGTAGTCTACCCGAAATATCAGGCAAGTAAAACTTGGCTCTTGGTGAGCATTTCATTTAGCTACGAAGTCTTTGGAAGGGAACATAGTTGTTAAATAAGTTGCATTCTTTGCTTACGTACAATTATTTAAATTTGCGTCGAGCCACACAGAAGAACCGGTTAAGAAATATAGCTGTTTCTGCTGTTGCTGGTTATATTTCAATTCAGAAGTCTTAATATTTTATCGTTCAATTACCAGGCACGATTAATCTAAGAATATATTTATTTAATGACTGCCCCTAAAGACGTTGATAAAACTCTTACATCCCCAATATCAAACCAGTTTCTATATATCATGTGAAAGATTAAATCCATGTTTCTGTCTGACCTCAAATTTTAAAGACAACCTGAAAACATTTCGTTCCAAATCTTATTGAGGAATACAGCTCTCGCGAAAGACTTGTAACAGAGTAATTTTAAAGATTCTGTTATGTTGAATATACAACTTGCAGAGATGTGTGTTAAATAATTCCCAGGTATCTTTTTTTACAGTTAGACTACTTTTTTGTGGGGAGTGCATTAGAAAGAATCCATATGTCAATCTTACTACCTCATATTTTCTTATCCAGTTCGTAAAAATGTGACATATTCGGATAATTCCAGCCAGATTCAACAAGAGTCTATTCGGATAAATCCAGCCAGATTCAACAAGAGTCTATTCGGATAAATCCAGCCAGATTCAACAAGAATCTATTCGGATAATTCCAGCCAGATTCAACAAGAGTCTATTCGGATAATTCCAGCCAGATTCAACAAGAGTCTATTCGGATAATTTCCAGATTCAACAAGAGTCTATTCGCATAATTCCAGCCAGATTCAACAAGAGTCTATTCGGATAATTGTCTATTCGGATAATTCAGCCAGATTCAACATTCAGCCTGATTCAACAAGAATTTATTCGGATTTAGCCAGATTCAACAAGAGTCTATTCGGATAATTCCAGCCAGATTCAACAAGAGTCTATTCGGATAATTCCAGCCAGATTCAACAAGAGTCTATTCGGATAATTCCAGCCAGATTCAACAAGAGTCTATTCGGATAATTCCAGCCAGATTCAACAAGTGTCTATTCGCATAATTCCAGCCTGATTCAACAAGAATTTATTCGGATAATTCTAGCCAGATTCAACAAGAGTCTATTCGGATAATTCCAGCCAGATTCAACAAGAGTCTATTCGGATAATTCCAGCCAGATTCAACAAGAGTCTATTCGGATAATTCCAGCCAGATTCAACAAGAGTCTATTCCAGCCAGTTTCAATAAGAGATTCAACAAGATTCAACAAGAATCTATTCGGATAATTCCAGCCAGTTTCAATAAGAGTCTATTCGGATAATTCCAGCCAGATTCAACAAGAATCTATTCGGATAATTCCAGCCAGATTCAACAAGAGTCTATTCGGATAATTCCAGCCAGATTCAACAAAGTGTCTATTCGGATAATTCGAGCCAGATTCAATAAGAGTCTATTCGGATTCAATCAACAAAGTCTATTCGGATAATTCCAGCCAGATTCATTCAAGATCTATTCGCATAATTCCAGCCAGATTCCAGTCTATTTCAACAGATTCAAGAGTCTATTCGGATAATTCCAGCCAGATTCAACAAGAGTCTATTCGGATAATTCAGCCAGATTCAACAAGTGTCTATTCGCATAATTCCAGCCTGATTCAACAAGAATTTATTCGGATAATTCTAGCCAGATTCAACAAGAGTCTATTCGGATAATTCCAGCCAGATTCAACAGAGATAATTCAGCCAGATTCAACAAGAGTCTATTCGGATAATTCCAGCCAGATTCAGTCTATTCGATAATTCCAGAAAGATTCAACAAGAGTCTATTCGGATAATTCCAGCCAGATTCAACAAGAATCTATTCGGATAATTCCAGCCAGTTTCCTATTGGATAATTCCAGCCAGATTCAACCAGAATCTATTCGGATAATTCCAGCCAGATTCAACAAGAGTCTATTCGGATAATTCCAGCCAGATTCAACAAGAGTTTATTCGGATAATTCCAGCCAGATTCAACAAGAGTCTATTCGGATAATTCCAGCCAGATTCAACAAGAGTCTATTCGGATAATTCCAGCCAGATTCAACAAGAGTTTATTCGGATAATTCCAGCCAGATTCAACAAGAATCTATTCGGATAATTCAAGAGTTTATTCGGATAATTCCAGCCAGATTCAACAAGAGTCTATTCGGATAATTCCAGCCAGATTCAACAAGAGTCTATTCGGATAATTCCAGCCAGATTCAACAAGAGTCTATTCGGATAATTCCAGCCAGATTCAACAAGAGTCTATTCTGAAGTTCGTCAAATTTCAGTCACATTTTCGCCATTCGTTAATATTCATCAGATGAGTCGACCCCGAAAGTTTTATCATGATACCTTATTTCAAACAGATTTCATGCCACTCTGAAGATGGAAAATTTTGGAAAACACTGTATTTTTTTATATTTAGAGATTTCTCTCTGAAAGAATATTTCATTGGTTCTCTTTAGAACTTGTTTTTCATTCCTCAAAAGCAGTATGTGTCTCTCAAATTCAATCACGTAAACACACACTCCTATCACATGTTGTAAAAATCCCAAATGATTTTTTTTAATGGACAAAAACCTGTTACATTTAAAGTTCTTCAAGACGGACCTTTGTGGAATCAGGCTAGACTGACCGATTTTACAAAAACAAGCGCATAAAAGATAATCACATCAAACAAACACCATCAGGGAAATACGGAACACTGCTCGATACACAACGACAATATTGCACTCATATAAGTGACTAATATCATAAAATCCAAAAAGAATAAACACCACAAAAATATTATAATATTAGCATTCGGAATATAGAAATTGTCAACAGTATATATTAGGCGTTAAAAGGTACAAAAATATTCCAGAGATTTATAGTATTAAGATAGATAGATAGATAGATAGATAGATAGATAGATAGATAGAAATTGAAACGAAGGAAGAAAGACAAAGAAAGTAAGAAAGACAGAAAGAAAGAAAATCAAAGACATAGATAGATAGATAGATAGATAGAAATAGAAAGATAGATAGAAGATAGAAGGAAATTAAAAAAGGAAGGAAGGAAGGAAGGAAGGAAGGAAGGAAGGAAGGAAGGAAGGAAAGACAGAAAGAAAGAAAAAAATGACAGAATAGATAGACAGAGATAGATAGATAGATAGATAGATAGATAGAAATAAAAACAAAGGAAGGAAGGAAGGAAAAGAAAGAAGGAAAGACAGAAAAAGAAAATCAAATGACAGAGATAGATAGATAGATAGAAATTAAATTAAAAAAAGGAAGGAAGGAAGGAAGGAAGGAAGGAAGGAAGGAAGGAAAAGAAAGAAGGAAAGACAGAAAGAAAGAAAATCAAATGACATAGATAGATAGATAGATAGATAGATAGATAGATAGATAGATAGATAGATAGATATGAAATTAAAACAAAGGAAGGAAGGAAGGAAAAGAAAGAAGGAAAGACAGAAAGAAAGAAAATCAAATGACATAGATAGATAGATAGATAGATAGATAGATAGATATGAAATTAAAACAAAGGAAGGAAGGAAGGAAGGAAGGAAGGAAGGAAGGAAGGAAGGAAGGAAGGAAAAGGAAGGAAAAGAAAGAAGGAAAGACAGAAAGAAAGAAAATCAAATGACATAGATAGATAGATAGATAGATAGATAGATAGATAGATAGATAGATAGATAGATCGACAGACATGGGATTAAATTACAAGAAAGAAAGAAAAAAGAAAAAAAACAAAACATAGATAGAAGGAAGATAGAGATAGATAGATAAGGATATTAAAAGAAAGAAAAGAAAATGAAAGGATGTACAGATAAATAAAGACAAAAAATAAAGAAAGGAAGAAGAAAATGAAATAACAGATAGATAGATAGATATAGATAGAGAGAGAGATGGATAATGTCAAAAAATGAAAGAAAAAGAAAATAGATAGATGTAAATAGATGAGATAGATAGATAGATAGATAGATAAATTAAAACAAAGGAAGATAGGAAGGAAACAAAAGAAAGAAGGAAAGACAGAAAGAAAGAAAATCAAATGACATAGATAGATAGATAGATAGATAGATAGATAGATAGATAGATAGATAGATAGATAAAACAAAGAAGGAAGAAGGAAGGAAGGAGAAGAAGGAAGGATTAAATTAAGGAAAGAAAGAAAGGAAGAAAAAGAAAAAATCAAATGACATAGATAGATAGATAGATAGATAGATAGATAGATAGATAGATAGATAGATAGATCGACAGACATGGGATTAAATTAAAAGAAAAAAAAAAAAAAAAAATAGAAATAGATAGATAGATGATAGATAGATAAATAGATAGATAGATATTAAAAGAAAGAAAGAAAATGAAAATTATCAGATAAAAGAAAAAAATTAAAAAAGAAAATAAAGTAAAAAGGAAAATGAAATAACAGATAGATAGATAGATAGAGAGAGAGAGAGAGAGAGATGGATTAAATGTCAAAAATGAAAGAAAAAAGAAAATCAAATGATAGATGTAAATAGACTGAGATAGATAGATAGATAGATAGATAGATAGATAGATAGATAGATAGATAGATAGATTCGAAATTAAAACAAAAACTGGAAGAAAGGAAGAATGAAGGAAAGAAAATAAAAGGATAGATATATACATATTAATAAATAAATAGGCAAATGTGCGATTAAATTATAAGAAAAGAAAGAAAATGAAATGCTAGATAGATAGATAGATAGATAGATAGATAGATAGATAGATAGATAAATAGATAATCTAACATCTACATAGATCACGTCTTATTCTTTTTCAGGCAGTGCAAAGCAAATGAATGTTTATTGAAAATCCTGTACACTTTAACACGGGGATTGTTTATGATCGTCTGTTCAATGTTTGAGGGAAATAATTGAAGCTGTGCGTGTGTGGTCCTCCATTGAATGTCTATTTCTCTTGAAATCCTCTGAAATGTCTGTCAGCCATCCTAAGTGCTCATGAATAAAAACACAAAAGCACGTCTTGGTCAATCGACCCTTGATCGCATGAATTATGGATTAGACGACAAACCATTCTTAGGCCATTCCATAAAGTGAAATAAAAGAAAAGACCGTCAGTATAATGATCGAAATTGGTTAAGAAACAGCAGTGAGTGCGTCTTGCATGCAAGCAAATGACGAGACACTCTCTCCTTAAAGTCGAAAGTCTCAATTATAGAAACACTGGCGAGTGAACAGGAAGGCGAGTATAAATACATACGTCTACAAGAGACACACATGCATGCGTCTACCATAGATATGTAAAATGGCTGTGAATGTGATATAATGTCACTGACACAACAGTGCAATGCACGACATTTAAAAGCATAACGTGTCTATTCAGACCATTATAATAAAAATGACCTAAATGTGTATATGTTCAGAAGTATTTCTTGAAAAATACGCTATGTTTAGGATCGATAGATATCAAAACTATAGACCTATTTTAGCTAGTAACGACATTTTTATTATAAATAAATAAAAATGTAAAATAAAATGATAACAATGAATATTATTAATGAAAAATGAAAATTCTGGTTTAAAAATATCAATTAAAATTTAAATCTCAGAAATTAAATGTCTGTTCATGTAAATAATTTTTTAAATTAATGCTACAAAAGTAGACATATGTATTGACTTGTGAGAAAAGGAAGAAATGATACAATCAACACATATGACAATTTGAAAAAAAGAAATATATTAAGAAGAAAGTAAGAGGTAGACAAAATAAAGCCAAATATTTTTTTTTCTCCCTATAAGCATCCATCTCGCACACTTGCATAGCTCAGAGAGCCAGATAAATGCCTTGCAGTAATCAAAATTCTGAAAACACAGTACTGTTCATCAGCAGATTTATTTAAAGCCAGAAGGTGAAAAGAGAAAAAAAATATTAACTTAAAATTAATTTAGTCAAAACAGCAAATAAACAAAAGATTAAAAGTAATGGAAAAAGATATGACAAATAGACTTGAATGCAAATATAACTCTGAGATTGTGGGTTTAAATGAATAAAGGAGGTAGCAAGTAGATTTTGTACATGAACAGGTTATGCATGTTGCAATAATAAGTTCTCAGAAAGGAAGTGACATGAAGTTACAATATGAGAACGATGTATAAACAGTTAACATGTGATGAATTTCTGGGGACATTATTATTATTATAAATGAATAAAAATATAAAATAATAGTAATGAATATTATAAATAAAATAATAACATTAAAACCTTGTTTAAAATAAATTTAATGAAAAATAAAAATTCTCCCAGAATACAACATAAACTTTTCCTGATGGAAAACAAACATCCTGTCAAAAGAAGTTGAATTCGGTCTCTTCGTTAACAACTTTGGGACAGTCAACATGCACCCAACTTCTCTCTGTGTGATATTGTGTAATAATATGAATTAACTTCTTTTTATTACATGCAACCATGAAACATTTGTAACCGAAAGTACACACACGGATACACACAAAATAAATAAACTGTATGATAGCAATGTAAAATTTAACATGCTTTTACTGTTATCTCTGTGTCTGTTTTATTTCTATGAAGTATGTTTTTATTTCTTGTGAATACGAGGCTATTCCTGCTAATATGATATGAGTGATCCCCACATAATTTGTTAACTCTGACATGTAAAAAAAAAACATTCCTAACACAAGCCACTAGTGGCCTGCTGGTGGGCCGCTGATAACAAAACCAGCGGTCCTCTGGTGGCAGCCACCAGCAAGCCACCGGCGAGGCACCAGTGAGCCTCTAGCGGTATGCCAGTTTTAACATTGGCAAGACATTTCTGTCAGCAGTCCGACAGCAGGCCACCAGCAGTAAATGCAAGTGGCATGCCACCCAGTGGCAGATTGGTGGCTTGTGTGGAGAGATTCTTCTACCCACAATGTACAACAGGAAAAATATTTTGTAACCAAAAAATACACTCATCAGTACACATAAAAAATATATTCTATGATGATTAATGTACAATTTACCATGCTTTCCTTATTATTTCTGCGTAAGTTTTATCCGTGTATACTTTTCCTTCCAGTAAACACGAGGCTACTTCTGCTGTTAGGTTATAAGTGACCCCACAACCGATGTGAATTGTTAATAAAAACAGAAACAATGGAGATTTAACTCGAGTAATTCAGGTTTTATCAAATAGATGTATGATGTCAATTTGTGATAAACAATCAAATGTGTTAATCTTCCACAGAATATATATATATATATATATATATATATATATATATATATATATATATATATATATATATATATAAATTTATTCACTAAACAGTTGTGGAAGAATAAACCTCTAACTGGGCACAGAATCCTCAAAAATATGAAAAACAATCTAACAAATCTTCGCTCAGACTTTACCCATATAGTTGTGTCTTGAACGAGTGTGGGCTGGGAGATTTGATTTATGAACTTTCCTAATTAAGCAGGCAGGAGAAAGTAATAAAAACCCATTAAGAGAGGAAAAGTTTCGCCAGCTAGTGACAGCAACAGACCACAGCCAAGATGCCAAGCCAGAACCGTTAACATTGCAGATACTGCTTTCGATTTTCTCAAGATTTTCTACATGCATATCAAAATATCAGATGTTGCAACAATAAAAGTGCTTATCCATGACTAAGATTATGCAAACTAAAATATCTATTCAAATTAGTATATTTTTGAGTTTAGATCCATGAGGGATAGTAGGTCATCTACATCAAAGCTTTTAGTTAGTCTCCTCTTGTTGCACGCGCTATTTTGCTCTAGTTAGATTGAGTTCTTCACAGTATACAATATTCATTCTGCTACTTGTATGGATCTATATCAGCGGTATAAATATTATGAATGTTTTAAACAGCATTTGTATTCTCACAATTTTAATTATAAAATTTTCTCCTCTAATATTGAATATCATTTCAAGTTTATACTTGTTTGATTGTTTATTTTTTTTTGTTTATTCATTCGTCCACTCCCTAGTCTCCTTATTTGACATTCCCCCAGTAACTTATATAATGAGCTTGTGTAAAAGGATGACTAGAACAGGAGCTGGGGGGGGGGGAATGAAAAGGGAGAAATATTGCTTAGAGATGAAAAAAGAAATGTTTCGGAAGTTTTGAAGATATAATCACTTCCAACATCAAGGCACGCGGCTCATAAGAAGAATTAAGAGCTTTTTTAAATTTCTTTGTTTTCAATTGCCATTATAGCTGTAACATTAACAATGTTTTTGTGAATAATCTCAAAACACCGCGATAAGTAACAGATTTACATCGATCAATTTTTGCTATTTTTGTTCAGAAATTTGCCTGCGGGTGTCACTCAGTGTACAACAAAAAGTAGTGCAGATTTTACAAAAAGTACGTCATAAAGAGTAGTCGGAAATGTCATGTAAGCTTGATATATGTAGGAACGACATTAGAATCATCCAGAACTTATACTGAAACAAGCTGTATTTATTTAGATAGAAATTGAATTCGGTAAATATATAAACATAATAATGGGTGTAAGACAAGCATATGTCTTCCTACTGGACTATACTCAAACTTTGCAGTGAGTTGATTTTGAGAGAAATAAAAATGCTACCAGGATGCATTGTTGGCATCCACTATCTTAACAACATCAGATATGCAGATAACACCGTGCTACTAAATGACACAGAAAGGAAAATATAAGAAATCCTACAGATGTTAGTGAAGGGAAGCGAGAGGCAAGACTAAACATCATTTCTAAGATAACATGATTTTAGCCAACAAAATGCAGATCCCAAATAGTCGAATTAAACCCTACAAATGCCAAAATTATGCAAGTAAAAACATTTAAATATTTAAGAATTGTTTTAACGCAAAAGAAAAAAAAAGTGCAACACCAAAATCCGAAAACTCTTTGACATAGGGAGACATGTCTTCACAAAGTTAAGCAAAGAAACAGAAAAAATCCCCATAGAAACAAAGTGTATATACTTAAATTTTATGTAATATCAATCCTCATATTTTGCAGTGAATGCAGGACTGTCTCTTCACAGATGAAGATGAGACGTGAGATGACAGAAATATGGTTATACAAAGGATGCTGAGAATGCCATGGATCGAACATGTGAGAAACGACAGTTTTAAAGAAATTGGAAACAAGAAGAGCACTTATAAAGGGGGTTTCATTGAAACAGATAAAATATAAGGGTGTTTCATTAAGACGGATCAAAGTCAGCAGTAAACAAATCTGTGTTATTGGTGAAAAATTATTTATTTCTCCATTGTTATTTAAGTCATGGCAATTATGGATGAAAAATAATATCTCCCAAATGTCCGCCAAATCTGAAAGAAAAAGAAAAAAATCATTAGAGGCTTAAACTTAATTTACACTTGAAATTAATCAAAATTATTGGAACACTCTTTACTTACCATCAAAAAAGACAATTGAAATTTCTAGAGCTCGTGATGAGGAAAGTTGGCTTAGAAAATTTAACACTCAAAGGACATATTAAAAGAAAGCGGGATAGAGGAAAACAGCGCAAAAACTACCTGACGAACTTGTGTAAATGAATAACAGAACAGGAATTAAGGGAGATAACCAAAAGAAAAAAATAATAACATATATAAAAGATAGGAAGTTGTGGAGAACCATGATCATCATCAATTGAAAGGACACGACACATAGAAGAAGTGTCTACACCATAACATTATTTCCTCAGTATAGCAGTTTATCAAATTGATGTTAGATTATTACGATTATATGTTACATCTATTAAATAACTTTATGGGATAACAATAAAGTTTTCTGAAAATTATTAAAAGCTATCAGCTCAATATAAGCAAACGTGATATCAGCCCTCCTATATGGCAGGAAATGCTAGACAATCTTCTCACAGAGCAAGAAGAGACTTGAAGCATCAGATATGAGGTCCGACGGATGGTAGCTCAGAATACCATGGACCCAACATGTGAGCAAGAACGAAGTTTTAGAGAAAATGGAAACAAAAGGAAAGCTAAAGATAACATCAAGAAGAGAGAGAGTTGAAATTACTAGGAAACACAATGGGGAATGTGGGCTTAGAAAATTTGATACTCACGGGAGAGACTAAAATAAGAGAGACGGCGAAAAAAAAACGAATAAACTATCTAAAGAGACAATGAAAAGAAAACATTTACAAAGAGCTACAAACGACAAGGGAACTACAGAGTAAATAGAATGCTCACACACTGCTATACAAAAGCATCTTGACTCGATGGGAAAGGTTCAGAAGTGTTTGAACATGGGTTCCGTATGCTTTAAGTGACAACAACAAAATCAACAAGCCACGATCTACGCTGGTTTGCTTGCGCGTCAACGCCCAAGTAATGGACACAAGCAAGGATTTCTTTACCGAATCGTTACTGCCGACGAAAAATGGTGCGTGTAAATCAATATGAAGCAGTGCAAAGAAATGGCTTAGCTCCGATAAACAAGCGACACCGCGCGTGAAAGAAAATCTTCATCCGCGTAAAACACAATTTATTAAGAGCTACAAAAGACACGAAATTGTGGAGAGCCATGATCGCCAACATCCTGCAATGGCACGGCACATAGAAGAAGAAGAAGAAGAAGAAGAAGAAGAAGAAGAAGATTCTACACCGTAAGATTATTTTCTCAGGATAGCAGTTTATCAAATCGACTATTGATTTTTACGATTAGATGTTACATTTGTTAAAAAAACTTTATGGAGTACTGTGAAGTTTTCTGAAAAGTATTAAAAGCTATCAGGTCAATATAAGCAAACGTAATATTCTATAATTGAAATTATATTATTTGAATAACAAAGAGCAAAAATAAATGTCAAGTTAAAATAAATAAAGGATATTGCACGTTTAAAAATGGTGTTAAAATCCAAAAAAGAAAATTATTTGCGAGAAAAACATTTAAAAGCTTGGAAAGTCGTTAAAATTTATCACAACCCGTCCCACCGAAATAAAAAAAATATATATATATATATATATATATATATATATATATATATATATATATATATATATATTACCAATTTTCAGATAATTAGATTTTACTATTTTTTTATGGGCCTTGTGATGTTTGTTCCTCCTGCCTAGATGAGCCTGCGAAATTTTGCTTAAGTAGAATCGATTTTAAGAAACGAAAGAAGCAATATGAAACAAAAATAAAATATACATTTGAATTAAGTCAATTCAATTTTCCTGCAATGAATTTAAAGAAAATAATGTTTGTTTTGGTAAGAGCTGAAAATATTGCCATCTTTCTAAAA
Source organism: Acanthosepion pharaonis (assembly GCA_903632075.3). Classification (NCBI taxonomy): domain Eukaryota; kingdom Metazoa; phylum Mollusca; class Cephalopoda; order Sepiida; family Sepiidae; genus Acanthosepion; species Acanthosepion pharaonis. The sequence goes on from CAHIKZ030000329.1 coordinate 406,740, forward strand.
AAAAAAAAAAAACTTATATACAAAATGAAACGAAAGGGAATATTTCCACAAATCGTCATGGAAAAATTCACAAGTTTAAATGGAAAATAGAAGAAAAAGTAAAATGCAAGTGAAATAACTTCTAACAAGCTCTCAAAAAATAGTTTAAAAATCGGAATCTAGTGTTCACTGAAATAAATCGATATAAAGTTTTGCTTCTATATTACTGTAAGGTTTGAGACATTACAACCATTTTTGTAAGAATGAAGATGCATTCAGATTTTGAGAATTTAAAATTTAGCTAAACTAACAGGACCTACGATTCGAGCGACGAACTGCAAACACCGAATCAAGCAGGTACGGAAAGGCCACTGTCTGAAAAGTCAACAGAAGACGATAAAAAATGTGGCAATGAAATCCAAAAGCATACTTGAATATCAAAAAAGCCCTTCTAAAACTGAAATAATATCTTAAGAAAAAAAGGAAAATTACGTTAGATGTAAAAAGAAATGTTCAGAAGTGGTTAGTAATATCTGTTCTCCGACATGACAACGGTCCTCGGGAATTTTTCTACAGGTGAAGAGGAGACTTTATGCAACAGAGATGTGGTTCTACATATAGATGCTGAGAATAACATGGATGAAACGTATGAACAATGGGGAAATGTTAAGGAAAATGAGGTACTTCGAATATGAGAGAGAGCTGACTGAAATTAATGGGGCACAAAATGAGAAAAGAGGGCTCGAAGTAATGGACACGTACAGGCATACTGAAGGCAAAAAGATCAGAGGAAACAGCAAATCACCAAACCAAGAGACTTCTGTAAATAGATAACTATAGGGTGGTAAATATTGCTGAGAACTCACTATTTAGGAAGTTGTAAAATTCCATGGTTGCTTACATCAGGACGGGAGAAGAATTATGTACACAACTGGTGCTCACAGTCAAATGGTATTGCTAAACTTTCCGAGACATAAATTGAAGGATAAAAGCCTGGAGAATTTGATATTCACAAGGCACACCAAATCGGAAAAAGCACATTGTTTACATAGATGATTTCTAAGCAACGATAAACACGCGAATATAAGACGCTAGAAGCGAAAATCGCACCGCATCTCATGACGTCACATATGACCACACGAGAGTGAATTTGAGAAGTATGAAGTATAGAAAGCCGTTGGTATAAACCAATGGCTTCTGTTACCAATTATAGACATTTAAGAATATTTGTAGAGATGCCATAATTGCCATACTTCTACAATTAGAATTATAATTTGCCTTATCCCTAGAATTATTTTGATGACTGGTGATCGTAAAAGCATGAAACCCGGCGTCACACAGTCACACACACACACACACACACACACACACACACACACATATATATATATATATATATATATATATATATATATATATATATATATATATATATATACCTAGTGAGCCAGACACGTCTACCTAGGTTTCACCTAAACGGATCGTCAGGGAAGGTATGGCTGATGATCCGTTTAGGTGAAACCTAGGTAGGTTTGTCTGGCTCACTAGGTGTATCTAGGTCTGCTCTACGGTTGTATTGAGCGCTTTTGTTAGTTAGTTGTTTACTCGTATCAGGGTTTTTTCTTTGGCCTTCAGACTTGCATCTGTGCGATTTTTTGTCGGCAGAAGTTCATGTTTGTCGCTCTTTCTTTTTTAACACCCTTTTTTCCCTCGAAATTGATTTGATTATTAGCAAATCAAAAATTCGTATTCGGTTTTTGTATATTATTTGAATTGTTTGCGACGATGGATTTCTCGCCAATTAAATCATTAACCTTTGCATTTCTTTTTGTGTGAATAATTCATGAATTTTTAAATTGATTGCACGTTTATCGTAATTAAAATAACTGATCCAAGTGCGACTTTTGGATAATAAGTGCGACATTACTGTAATTATTGAACAATATAGTTCATGCCACTTTGACAGAAAATTTACCAGTAAAAAATTCGTTCATCACCATATTTGTACATGAACGCACAACTTTAAAAATTTAAATCAAACTCAGCGTTGCTACTGCGCGCTCCAAAAAACAATAACTCATTTCCAATAGCATTTTCGGATACAACAATACATATATTTTCGTTGGCCTCTTATTACTAAGAGAAAAACAACATCTATTCTATACCTGAAAGATGTCTGTAGGAACAGACGAAAGCTTGTAGTAAAAATAAGAACTAATACGGCAGAAATTTATAGAAACAAGGATCTTTTCATTCATAACGGATTCGGAGGTTTTTGTATATTATTTGAATTGTTTGCGACGATGGATTTCTCGCCAATTAAATCATTAACCTTTGCATTTGTTTTTGTGTGAATAATTCATGAATTTATATGTATATATATCTATATATCTATATATATATATCTATCTATCTATCTATCTATATATATATATATATATATATATATATATATATATATATATATATTGTACTGGGACAGCAGATCATTATCCAAACATATATTGTTAAATTAAATATAACAAACAACGAATGTCTATTATGTTTGATCATGAGCCGTTCTAAGCTTCGTATTTAGTGTCGGGAGAAAATAAAGAAAAACATGTCCAACATTTCGATATTTTTTTTATTATGCAGTTAGTTGATCTAAGCTTTCGGCTGACATGATTCATCGTCAGAATGGTTATATGGACAAAACAACAGAGATGTTCACCATTAAAGATGAAATCCGGTAGTGTTTACATAGAAGTTTGCTATGCCACGATAACGATGGAGACTTTTTTGTATAAATCCGATCGCGTAAAGTTAATTTTCGGTTTTTCTGAAAACCTTTGACCAGGGTCGGTTGTTTGTTCTTGTGGGCAAGCTGAATTCTCAAAACGTTTCGTATAATTTATTACGTACCATTTTGCAAATTTTATTCGATCAACTAGCAACAAAAAAATGAAGTATACTTGAAACATGAGATATGTAAACTAAATATTAAGAAGTAGTATAATACAGTAATCGTTCACTGTCTACTTAATGCTGCTTACTAGAAAATTACACGTATTTATAACCAACGTAAATATGTGACATTCTACTTAGGGAGACATATTCTGTTTCTTTCATCATACTAGCGCAATTGATTCGGTTATATTGTAAAGACAGTTAAACAAAAACAGTTTCGTATGAAGTAGTTTCGCAAAGAATATTTGTGATTCCTTTCTGCCAATTTGAAAGAAAAGAAATACTCAATAATAAAATTCACTTACATTTGTAGAATTGTGTTTGAAAATCGTTTATTTGTTCGCTTTCACACACTAAAACCACAACACACACAGCGAAACATACGTACATGCACAATCGTCAAAACATGTTGTCGCTGTATGTTGATCTCAATGTTTACATTTTTACTACGCTCTACACTGATATGCAGAAATTTAACTCATTAATATAGCATATTTTAAAGCTATATCTTTATCATTGATATATATATATATATATATATATATATATATATATATATATATATATGTTATCATTAAAGGATGACGATTACGTCTAGCATGAAACAGCCTGTCGCCTCTGAGTGTTGACATCAATGTTCAATTTTACATTTATATTTACATACGCTCTATCTTTGATATTGAGCACTTCATCCTATTAATATAGCACACTTTAAAACTATATTTCTGCATATATATATATATATATATATATATATATATATATATAATATTTAATACTATATTTCTACATATATATATATAAATATTTTAATAGCATAATGAGAAGCCACGTATTCCCCCATAGCTAAACACTTTAATCAATCAGGACACTCCAATAGGGATTTGAGTGTTTTAAATCTTTATAAATATTTCAATAGTCAAGCAATTTTTTTTAGATATAGTTAAAAAAAAAATTTAAACAACATTTTAAATATTTATGACAGATGTAAGTTAGAATATCCGAACAGTGACGTTCCATATCACGTGACGTCCGCGTCTCATGAAGGACGCTACTTGTTAACAAACAGTAATTTTAATTTATTTGTAACAAACAGTTATTTCTGATGAAAGATTGAGGACAATCTGAAATATCAAATATATATATATATATATATATATATATATATATATATATATATATATATATATATATATATATATATATATATATATATATATATATAAATAAATATTTTCATAAAATAAATTTTTTTAATTTGTGTGTGTTTTCTATATATATAAAGAATTTAATATTTATTATACTATGTTTTAAAATTAAATAGTTTTATCCAATTAATGCCCACCTTAATATACAGACACACACAATAGATAGATAGATAGATAGATAGATGAAAAATCAATGCTGCCATGTACGATGGATTTCTATATTTGTTTCATGTCTCGTGATTTTTTGATTTCCTCTTTATATTTTGTCTCCTTATTGATTTCTCGTCTTGTTGCTGTTCACCCATTTTGACAAAATTTTTTCCTCACCCATGATTTCTATATCTGTTTCTGTTCACACATGATTTCTATATTGTTTTGTCTCACCCAGTTTCTTATCTGTTTTTTGTCTCATTTCTATAATGATTTCATGATTTTTATATTTGTTTCTGTTTCTATATAAACCCATGATTTCTATATTGTTTCTGTCTCACCCATGATTTCTATAGGTTGCTGTTCACACATGATTTCTATATCTGTTTGTTGAGAGCCCATGATTTCTATATTTGTTTGTCTCACCCATGATTTTCTATCTGTTTCTTGTCTCACCCATGACATATATCTGACATGTCTGTTTCTCTCCCATGATTTCTATATCAATTTCCATGATTTCTATATTTGTTTCTGTCTCACCCATGATTTCTACTTTTCTGTCTCACCCATTTTCTTATTGTTTCTGTCTAATCCCATGATTTCTATATTTGTTTCTGTCTCACCCTCATCTGTTTCTGTCTATATCTGTTTCTGTCTCACCCATGATTTCTATATCTGTTTCTGTCTCACCCATGATTTCTGTCTCACATTGTTTCTGTCATTTTAAATGATTTCTTATATCTGTTTCTGTCTCACCCATATTTGTTTTCTAGGATTTCTATATCTGTTTCTGTCTCAACCATGATTTCTATATCTGTTTCTGTCTCACCCATGATTTCTATATCTGTTTCTGTCTCACCCATGATTTCTATATCTGTTTCTGTCTCACTCATGATTTCTATATCTTTCTGTCTCACCCATGATTTCTATTTGTTTCTGTCTCACCCATGATTTCTATATTTGTTTCTGTTTCTGATTTCTATATCTGTTTCTGTCTCACCCATGATTTCTATATTTGTTGTCTCATTTTTTCTATATTTGATTTTATAAAATCTCTTTTCTGTCAACACCCATTTTCTATATCTGTTTCTGTCTCACCCATGATTTCTATATTTGTTTCTGTCTCACCCATGATTTCTATCTGTTTCTGTCTTTCTGTCTATTTGTTTTGTCTCAGGATGATTTCTATATCTGTTTCTGTCTCACCCATGATTTCTATATCTGTTTCTGTCTCACCCATGATTTCTATATTTGTTTCTGTCTCACCCATGATTTCTATATCTGTTTCTGTCTCACCCATGATTTCTATATTTGTTTCTGTCTCACCCATGATTTCTATCATTTCTATCTCACATGATTTCTTCTGTCTCACCCATGATTTCTATATCTGTTTCTGTCTCACCCATGATTTATATATTTCTATATATATCTCACCCATGATTTTTATATCTGCTTCTGTCTCACCCATGATTTCTATATTTGTTTCTGTCTCACGCATGATTTCTATATCTGTTTCTGTCTCACCCATGATTTCGATATTTGTTGCTGTCTCACCCATGATTTTTATATCTGTTTCTGTCTCACACATGATTTTATATCTGTTTTGTTTGTTTACCCATGATTCTATATTTGTTTGTCTCACCCATGATTTCTATATTTGTTTCTGTCTCACCCATGATTTCTATATTTGTTTCTGTCTCACACATATTTTCTATATTTGTATATTATATCATATGATTTTATATCTGTTTGTTTGTCTCACCCATGATTTCTATATTTGATCTTGTCTCACCCATGATTTATATATTTGTTGCTGTCTCACCCATGATTTTTCTATATCTGTTTCTGTCTCACCCATGATTTCTATATTTTGTTCTGTTTCGTCTCACCCATGATTTCTATATTTGTTTCTGTCTCACCCATGATTTCTATATTTGTTTCTGTCTCACCCATGATTTCTATATTTGTTTGTTGTTTCACCCATGATTTTCTATATTTTTTCTGTCTCAGACATGATTTCTATATCTGTTTTATCTCACCCATGTTTTCTATTTATTTCTTTCACCCATGATTTTCTATATTTGTTCTGTTAACACCCATGATTTCTATATTTGTTGATTTCTATATTTGTTCTGTCTCACCATGATTTCTATATCTGTTTTTGTCACACCATATTATTTCTATATTTGTTTGTCTCACCCATGATTTCTATATTTGTTTCTTCTCTCCTATGATTTCCGTATCTGTTTCTGTCTCACCCATGATTTCTATATTTTATTTTTTCTGTCACCCATGATTTCTATATCTGTTTCATCACCATGATTTCTATATTGTTTCTGTCTCACCCATTTTTATATTTGTTTCTGTCTCACCCATGATTTTATATATTGTTTCTGTCTACCCATGATTTCTATATCTGTTTCTGTCTCACCCATGATTTCTATATTTGTTTGCATGTCTTTGACATGATTTCTATATTTGTTTCTGTCTCACCCATGATTTCTATATTTGTTTCTGTCTCACCCATGATTTTATAAAATTGTTGTCTCACCCATGATTTCTATATCTGTTCTGTCTCACCCATGATTTCTATATAACTTTTCTATATCTGTTTTTTCACCCGGATTTCTATATTTGTTTTGTCTCACCCATGATTTTATATTTGTTGCTGTCTCACCCATGATTTTTTTGATTTCTAATTTTTGTCTCACCCATGATTTCTATATTTGTCCAAAGATGTCTCACCCATGATTTCTATATTTGTTGCTGTCTTCACCCATGATTTCTATATTTGTTTCTGTAGAAACCATGATTTTTATATTTGTTTCTGTCTCACATGATTTCTATATTTATTTGAATTGTCTCACCCATGATTTCTATATTTGTTTCTGTCTCACCCATGATTTCTATATTTGTTTCTGTCTAATTCATGATTTCTATATTTGTTTCTGTCTCACCCATGATTTCTATATCTGTCTTTGATTCTGTCTCATCCATGATTTCTATATTTGTTTCTGTCTCAAATATATGATTTCTATATATATTTCTGTCTCACCCATGATTTCTATATCTGTTTCTGTCTCACCTGATTTACATTTTTTCTGTCTCACCCATGATTTTTATATTTGTTTCTTGTCTCACCCATGATTTCTATATTTGTTTCTGTCTCACCCATGATTTCTATATCGTATTGCTGTCTCACCCATGATTTCTATATCTGTTTCTGTCTCACCCATGATTTCTATATCTTTCTGTCTCACCCATGATTTTATATTTTTTTCTGTCTCACCCATGATTTCTATATTTGTTTTCTGTCTCACCCATGATTTCTATATTTGTTTCTGTCTCACCATGATTTCTATATTTGTTTCTGTCTCACCCATGATTTCTATATCTTTTTCTGTCTCACCCATGATTTTCTATATCTGTTTTGTCTCACCCATGATTTCTATATTTGTTTCTGTCTCACCCATGATTTCTATATTTGTTTCTGTCTCACCATGATTTCTATATCTTTTTTGTCTCACCCATGATTTCTATATTTGTTTCTGTCTCACCCATGATTTCTATATTTGTTTCTGTCTTATAGATTTCTATATTTGTTTGTCTCACCCATGATTTCTATATCTTTTCTGTCATACATGATTTCTATATGTTTCTGTCTCACCCAATTTCTATATTTGTTTCTGTCTCACCCATGATTTCTATATTTGTTTCTGTCTCACCCATGATTTCTATATTTGTTTGTCTGTGATTTTATACCCTGTCTCAATGATTTCTATATCTGTTTCTGTCTCACCCATGATTTCTATATTTGTTTCTGTCTCACCCATGATTTCTATATTATTTTCTGTCTCACATGATTTCTATATTTGTTTCTGTCTCACCCATGATTTCTATATTTGTTTCTGTCTCACCCATGATTTCTATATCTGTTTCTGTCTCACCCAATTTCTATATTTGTTTCTGTCTCACCCATGATTTCTATATTTGTTTCTGTCTCACCCATGAGATTTCTATATTTGTTTCTGTCTCACCATGATTTCTATATTTTTTTGTTATATCTGTTCATCTCACCCATGATTTCTATATTTGTTTCTGTCTCACCCATGATTTCTATATCTGTTTCTGTCTCACCCATGATTTCTATATCTGTTTCTATATTTCTTTCTGTTGATCACCCATGATTTCTATATTTGTTTCTGTCTCACCCATGATTTCTATATTTGTTTCTGTCTCACCCATGATTTCTATATCTGTTTCTTTCTCACCCATGATTTCTATATTTATATTCTGTCTCACCCATGATTTCTATATCTGTTTCTGTCTCACCCATGATTTCTATATTTGTTGTTGTCTCACCCATGATTTCTATATTCTGTTTCTGTCTCATGATGATTTCTATATCTGTTTCTGTCTCACCCATGATTTTATATTTGTTTCTGTCTCATCCATGATTTCTATATCTGTTTCTGTCTCACCCATGATTTCTATATCTATTTCTCACCCATGATTATATATATGTTATATTTCTATATTTGTTTCTGTCTCACCCATGATTTCTATATCTGTTTCTGTCTCACACATGATTTCTATATTTGTTGCTGTCTCACCCATGATTTCTATATCTGTTTCTGTCTCACCCATGATTTCTATATTTGTTTCTGTCTCACCCATGATTTCTATATTTGTTTCTGTCTCACCCATGATTTCTATATTTGTTTCTGTCTCACCCATGTTTTCTATATCTGTTTCTGTCTTACCCATGATTTCTATATTTGTTGCTGTCTCACCCATGATTTCTATACAGTATTCGTTCTCATATCATGATTTCTATATCTGTTTCTGTCTCACCCATGATTTCTATATTTGTTTTAACAACCCATGATTTTCTATATTTGTTTCTGTCTCACCCATGATTTTATATTTGTTTCTGTCTCACCCATGATTTCTATATTTGTTTCTGTCTCATATATATTTCTATATCTGTTTCTGTCTCACCCATGATTTCTATATTTGTTTCTGTCTCACCCATGATTTCTATATTTGTTTCTGTCACCCATGATTATATTTCTATATCTGTTTCTGTCTAAAATAAAACATTGTTTTTCTATTTTTTAATTTCTGTCTCACCCTATATTTCTATATTTGTTTCTGTCTCACCCATGATTTCTATATGTATTTCTATATTTAATTTGTTATGTTTCACCCATGATTTATATATATGTGTGTGTGTTATCTGTTTCTGTCTCACCCATGATTTCTATATTTGTTTCTGTCTCACCCATGATTTCTATATTTGTTTCTGTCTCACCCATGATTTCTATATTGATTTCTGTATATGATTTCTATATTGTCTGTCTCACCCATGATTTCTATATTTGTTTCTGTTTCACCCATGATTTCTATATTTGTTTCTGTCTCACCCATGATTTCTATATTTGTTTCTGTCTTCACCATGATTTCTATATGAATGATTTTTCTATATCTGTTTCTGTCTCACCCATGATTTCTATATTTTGTTTGTCTCACCCATGATTTTATATCTGTTTCTGTCTCACCCATGATTTCTATATTTGTTTCTGTCTCACCCATGATTTTTATATCTGTTTCTGTCTCACCCATTTTTCTATATTTGTTTCTGTCTCACGCATGTTATCTGTTTTTCTATATCTGTTTCTGTCTCACCCATGATTTCTATATCTTTTTCTGGGCACCCATGATTTTTATATTTGTTTCTGTCTCACTAAATGATTTCTATATCTGTTTTTCTCACCCATGATTTCTATATCTGTTTGCTGTTCACCCATGAATACTTTCTGTCCAATTTATTGTTTCTGTCTTTATGATTTTTATATTTGTTTCATGTCATGATTCGGACTGTCTCACCCATGATTTTTATATTTGTTTTTGTCAATTTCTATATTTTTGTATCTCACCCTTAATAAACTTTTCTGTCTCACGCATTTTCTATATTTATTTCTCACCCATGATTTCTATATCCCTGTCTCACCCATGATTTCTATATCAAACTCTGTATGGTATTTGTTTTCTTCCATGATTTCTATATCTGTTTCTGTCTGTCCCATGATTTCTATATCAGATTTGTCTCACCAACTATATCTGTTTCTGTCTCATTATATAACCTATATCTTGATTTCATATCTGTTTCTCACCCATGATTTCTATATTTGTTTATTGTTTCTGTTTCCATTTTCTATATCTGTTTCTGTCACCCATGATTTCTATATTTGTTCTGCACCCATGATTTCTATATTTGTTACTGTCTCAAATGATTTCTATATCTGTCGTGTCTCACCCATGATTTCTATATTTGATTCTGTCTCTCACCCATGATTTCTATATTTTCTATATTTCTATATTTGTTCTGTCTCATGATTTCTATATATTTGTTTCTGTCTCTATTCATCATGATTTCTATTTGTTTATAATTGATTTCTATATTTGTTGCTGTCTCACCCATGATTTCTATATTTATTTGTCTCAAAATATTTTTATATTTGTTGCTGTCTCATTATTTCTATATCTGTTCTGTCTCACCCATTTTTCTAAATCTGTTTCTGTCTCACCCATGATTTTTATATCTGTTTTGTCTCACCATGATTACAAAAATTTGTTGCCTCGTTTCACACATGATTTCTATATTTTTTTGCTGTCTCACCCAAGATTTCTATATCTTTTGTCTCATAAAATATGAAGTCACCCATGATTTCTATATTTGTTTTTCTAACATGATTTCTATATCTGCATTTTCTCATATATATTTTCTTTTTTTCTTTTCTTATCTGTTTCTTTCATGATTTCTTTTATTTGTTTTCTAAATATCTTGTTTTGTCTCACCCATGATTTCTATATTTGTCTGTCTCTATCATGATCTCTATATCTATCTATATATATATATATATATTTATGTCTCATATATATCTATATTTCTTCTATATATATACCCATGATTTCTATATCTGTTTCTGTCTCACCCATGATTTCTATAGATAGATAGATAGATCTCATAGATAGATAGATCTAATTTGTTTCTGTCTCACCCATGATTTCTATCTGTCTCACCCATGATTTCGATAGTTTGTCTCACCCAGATTTCTATATTTGTTGTTGTCTCACACACGATTTCTATATTTGTTGCTGTCTCACCCATGATTTCTATATTTGTTTCTGTCTCACCCATGTTTTCTATATCTGTTTCTGTCTCACCCATGATTTCTATATTTGTTTCTGTCTCACCCATGATTTATATATCTGTTTCTATCTCACCCATGATTTCTATATTTGTTTCTGTCTCACCCATGATTTCTATATTTGTTTCTGTCTCACCCATGGATTTCTATATCACCCATGATTTCTATATCTGTTTCTGTCTCACCATGATTTCTATATTTGTTTCTGTCTCACCCATGATTTCTATATCTGTTTCTGTCTTAATTCTATATTTGTTGCTGTCTTTTTGATTTCTATATCTGTTCTGTCTCACATGATTTCTATATTTGTTTCTGTCTCACCCATGATTTCTATATTTCTGTCTCACACACGATTTCTATATTTGTTTCTGTCTCACCCATGATTTTTCTATATTTGTTTGTCTCACCCATTCTTTCTTTATTGTTCTGTCTCACCCATGATTTCTATATTTGTTTCTTCTCTCAAATCAAATTTCGTATATCTGTTTTTCTACACATTATTATATTTGTGCTGTCTCACGACGATGGATTTCTGCCTATCACCCATGTTTCATTCACCTTTGATTTCTATATTTGTTTCTGTCTAATTCATGAATTTTTAAATTTGATTGTCTCGTTTATTTTTATATCTGTTTCTGTCTCACCCATGATCTTTTTATATTTGTTTCTGTGCGACATGATTTCTATATTTGTTTGAACATGATTATATATCTTTTTCTGTCCACCCATGATTTCTATATTTGTTTCTGTCTCACCCATGATTTCTATATTTGTTTCTGTCTCACCCATGATTTCTATATCTGTTTTGTCTCAAACCCATGATTTCTATATTTGTTGCTGTCTCAATATATCTGTTTCTGTTTCCAATTTTCTATATTTCGGATCTCACCCATGATTTCTATATTTGTTGCTGTCTCACCCATGATTTCTATATCTATTCTGTCTCACCCATGAATTTCTATATCTGTTTCTGTCTCACCCAGGATTTCTATACGAAAGCTGTCTCACCCAAAATTTCTATACTAATCTCACCCATGATTTTCTATATTTGTTTCTGAACCCATGATTTCTATTTGTTTCTGTCTAACGATTTCTATAGGTTTTTGTATATTATTTCTATATTTGTTTGTCTCACCCATGATTTCTATATTTGTTTCTGTCTCACCCAAATTTCTATATCTGTTGTTGTTCACCCATGATTTCTATATTTGTTGCTGTCTCACCCATGATTTTTATATTTGTATCTGTCTCACCCATATTTCTATATCTGTTTCTATCTCATCCATGATTTCTATATTTGTTGTTGTCTATATATTTATATATATATATATATATATATATATATATATATATACCCATTTTTGTTATTTGTTTCTGTCTCAGATGATTTCTAAACATATATTGTCTAACCCATGATTTCTAACAACGAATGTCTCACCCATTATTTCTATATTCATGAGCTGTCTCACCCATGATTTCTATATTTGTTTCTGTCTCAAAATAAAAAAATCATGTCTGTCAACATTTCTATATTTTTTTGTTTTATATTTCTGTTCACTATATTTGTTATTTGTTGTCTTCTCACCCATGATTTCTATATTTGTTTCTGTCTCACCCATGATTTTCATCTGTCAGAATTGGTTGTCTCACCCAATTTCATATTTGATTTCTATTTCTGTCTCACCCATGATTTTAAAGATGAAATCTATATTTGTTTAGTGTTTACCCATGAATATTTGTTTCTGTCTCACATGATTAACGATGTTTCTGTCTCACCCATTTTTTCTAAATCTGTTTCTGTCTCACCCATAATTTTATATATTTTTTCTTGAAAACCATTTGACTATATTTGTTTCTGTTTGTTCATGATTTCTATATCTGTTTCTGTCTCAAAACGTTTCGTCTATATTTATTTCTGTCTCACCATTTTCTATATTTGTTTCTGTCTCACCCATGATTTCTATATCTGTTTCTGTCTACCCATGATTTCTAAACATGAGATTTGTATAACTAAATATCACCCATGATTTCTATATCTGTTTCTGTCGTTCACATGATTTCTTAATGTTGCTGTCTCATCCAATTTTATATTTGTTTATAACCAATTTCTATATAAATTTCTGTCACATTTCTATATTTGGGAGACATATTCTATATCTGTTTTTCTTTCATCTTATATATTTGTTTCTGTCTCACCATGATTTCTATATATGTCTCAAAGACTATATCTGTTAAAAAAAATGATTTCTATATTTGTTTCTGTCTCACCCAAGAATATTTGTTGATTCCTTTCTGCCAATTTGAAAGAACCCATGATTTTCTATATTTGTTGCTGTCTCACTTTATGATTTGTAGATCTTTTCTGTTGAAAATCGTTATATTTGTTCTGTCACCCATGAACCACACACTAAACCATGATTTTATTTGTCTCACCCATGATTTCTATATTTGTTTCTGTCTCAAAACTATGTTGTTTCTGTCTCACCCTGTATGTTTTGTCTCACCCATGTTTCTATATTTGTTACTGTCTCACCCATGATTTCTATAAATTTAACTGTCATTAATATAGCATATTTTAAAGCATATATCTTTATCATTGCTGTCTCATATATATTTATATATTTATATATATATATATATATATATATATATGTTATCATTAAAGGATGACGATTTTATATCTGTTTCATGTCTCACCCATGTTTCTATATTTGTTGTTGTCTCAATGATTTCAATTTCTTACATTTATATTTACATACGCTCATATCTATATTTGATATTGAGCATTTCATCCTATTAATCTCACCCATGATTTAAAATATATTTCTGCATATATATATATATATATATATATATATATATATATATATATATATATTAATATCTAATTCTTCTCACCAATATATTTCTGTCTCACCCATATATATATATTTGTTTTTCTCACCCATAATTTCTATATTTGTTTCTGTCTCACCCATAAACACTTTATTTGTCAGGACTCACCCAATTTCTATTTCTGTTTTAAATCTCACCCATAAATATATTCAATAGTTGTCTCACCCATGATTTCTATATTTGTTTTTTTTAGATATAGTTAAAAAAATTTAAACAACATTTTAAATATTTATGACAGATGTATGTTAGGAATATCCGAACAGTGCTGTTCCATATGATTTCTATACGTCTGTCTCACCCATGATTTTTCGATATCTGTTTACTTGTTAACAAACCCATAATTTTAATTTATTTGTAACAAATTTGTTATTTCACCTGATGAAATATTGAGGACCCAATTTCTAAATTATTTCTATATATATTTCTATATTTATATGTCTATATATATATATATATATCACCCATGATATATATATATATATCATATATTTATATATTGTTTCTGATAAATACTTTCATAAAATAAAACATTATTATTTTTTAATTTGTCTCAACTTTTTCTATATATATAAATATTTCTATATTTGTTACTATATTTAATATTTTAATACTATATTTCTGCATATATATTTCTATATTTGTTGTGTGTGTGTGTGTGTGTGTGTGTGTTTGTGTCTCACCCATGAGAGAAAGATGGGAGCGAGGGAAAGAACCCATGATTTATATATTTAATTATGTCAACTTAATGTTTTTAAAATTAAATTGTTTTATCCAATTAATGCCTATTAATATGCAGTTGCTGTCTCACCCATAGATAGATATATAGATAGATAGATAGATAGATGAAAAATCAATGCTGCCATGTACAGATGGATTTCTATATTTGTTTCATTTACGTGTTTTCATGTCCTCTTTTATATTTTTGATCCTTATTTATATCTCGTCTTCGAAGTGCTATTTACAGCTTTTTTGACAAAGAATTTTCCGCAGCACACGATCTATCCTTACTGTTATTTTAACCTCTATTGTTTTCATAGCCACACCAGTTTATTCTCCGTCTTTTAATCTGGGCAATTACCTCTTTACATCTAACTTCTTCCTAAATAAGATCATATATTTTTCCAGCCATAGCTCTGAGGTTGCTGTTGCAGAAGACTGAGAGCCAATGTATTGTTCTCTTTAATTTTCTTCTTCATGTCTACTCCGGACATAGGCGACCATGGCTTTTAACAATTTCCTATGCCTTGTAGCTCTTAATAAACTTTTGTTTTTCTTTTATTTCTCCTAATCCCTATTTTACCATTCATTTAGTCAAACTCACTGAATATGGTATACGTTTTCTTCCTCTGTCTCATTGCCTTCTATCTGTCCCGTGAGTATCAGATTTTCCAAACATTCCTTCCTCATTATAAACCTTACAAACCTCAACTGTCACTTCCTGATGTTAATTATTAGTTTCCTTTTCGTTTCCATTTTCTCCAAAACTTGGTCATTACTCACATGTTCGCAGTGTTCAATAAATTACTATGGAAATAATCATAACGTCGTAGACCCTGTTCTTGATGTCGGACGAAGTGTATTTTCTGTCCTACAAATTCCCTTCAGTCTTGTAGAAGCATTTGAGTCAATAGCTATTCATCGATTTATATAATTAGTCTTAGCTGGGACAACGATATATATTTTATAAAAATAATTTTATAAAATCTATTATGGCAACTGGAAAGTTTAATACAAACGGGTTGGCTGAGAGGGAATTTTGTTCACTGTTTTTTCCATATATACAAAAACTTCTGCCTCGTTTGCAAAGGAAGAAGCAGTTTTGTTGCACATACAAGGATGCAGTCTTTTTTGATAAAATATGAAGTCTTGATAAAGTAGTATTTATAACATGACACCGGTGCATTTTTCTATATATATTTTCTTTCTTTCTTTCTTTCTTTCTTTCTTTCTTTCTTTCTAAATATCTTCATTTCTATCTAATTTCTGTCGGTCTGTCTCTATCTATCTATCTATCTATCTATCTATATATATATATATATATATATATATATATATATATATATATATATATATATATATATATATATATATATATATAGAGAGAGAGAGAGAGATAGATAGATAGATAGATAGATGGAAAGAAATTAGGACAAAAAATGAAGAGCTTCAGATCGATAGATAGACACACAGACACACACACACACACACACACACACACACACACACACACACATATATATATATATATATATATATATATATATATATATATATATAATTGAAAGTATGAATATGTCTATCTTTCTATCTATCAATCTATGTATCAAATGTCTTTGACACTTGCACAATTAATTTTATTCGTTGACTTCATTCTTAGGAAATATGTACATATTGGTCGTTTGTAATTTAGTCAATAAGCATTTAACTATATAAGTATATTTCTTTTTAATCTTTTTATCCCAAGTAAAGAAATAAAGCCGCTAAGTCACAAGGTGTTCATAAGTGTGATATAAGAAAATGAAAAACACTATTAAACAGCGGGGAAATTAAAAGAAGAGTAATCAAGAAAACAATAGATATCAATTAAAACAGCATTTCAATTTTTGAAGATAAAATGTCGGCTGGAAGCAAGAAGTCAGTTTCAAAGGCGAGACGGGCGAGAAAATAAACTATTAACAAAGAAATTACGGTTACATCTACCCAAAATGTAGGAAAATGTTGGTTGCTTATAATTGATTTTATAAGCATGCCCTGTGTTTGGCAATATGTGAAAAATTATATTTGAGCCTAAATGCATTTACTTAGTTCAGAATTAAACAGATATTGGAAGTTTTTACTTGAGTTTGTAAACAGTTATTTCGTTCTGGTATCGATAAATACAGATCATTTACTTTTAAGCCTATAAGAATTAACTTGAGTATAGTATAGGGAAATATTGGTAGTTTATATTCGAGTCTATAAGTATTGTGATGTTAGGTAATTCTGACCTTATTTTTGAGTATTTAAGGATTTACTTAGGTTACTCTTAGTAGTCGTTTATATTTTCATCTAAATGAATTTACTTGTTTCAAGACAGGTAAATATTGATCATTTATAGTTGCGCCGTAAACATTTACTTGGTTCTGGAAAGGATACATATTGTAGGTTTGCATTTAAGCCTGTAATGATTAATTTAGCACGGAGATACTTAAATATTGACCGTTACGTTTGGGCCTATAAATTTTTTATGGGTTGTGGTAATTGAATATTGATCATTTATGATTGAATATGTCAGCATTTACTTGGTAGACTTCTCCTTTGGGGCTTCCTGAATACACCTCGGAGATTAGAATCGGCAAATCTATTTATGCTTGTACCAATATCTAACACACACACACACACACACACACACACACACACACACAGACACACATATATATATATATATGCGATAGGTAAATTGCCACCAATTTATAGTTTTATTTCACGCATGCGCATTTCTTTTTGCTTTTGTCGACTGCACAGAATAGGGTCAGTTGGACACCGTGTGTTAAAAAAAAGTGCATCATGATGCATTTCGCTCTGCAAAAAATTTGGAAACGGCATTCTGTACTGCTTGGCATTCGCATTGGAAGCTTCAATACGAACAATCCAGAGTATTTGGATGTCAGTGCGGATGATTCGGAAAGAGTTGGATGAGTCTAATGTTCATTACGAAGGTATGGTAGGTCGAAAAACTTACTCTGATCGTTCTGATAACAAAAGATCTCTCGAGTTTGTTGGCGAGGGTTTTAGACTCAACCCCAAGCCTACATCAAGTGTCTTGAAGAAGAAGTTCTGTTCTGGGTCAAGAAGGTGGCTTCTGGAAGTTTCTATGTTTGGCAAGAGCACTTACAAGCATGAGAACCCAGTCATAGCTGTCAGACAATTTCTGCGACCATATCACTCTGGTCACCTCACTCCACAGACTGCAACCCCATAGATTATTATGTGATTATTGGGTTGAGCGAGAGATCAACAAAACTTCTTGTAGGACCAAAGATGAACTGAAAGCAAGGATGATGGAATCATTCATTAGCTTAAACATGGTGACCGTCCAGAAGAGATGCAGGAGTTTCCGAAGTCGTCTGGATGTCTTCTTTGAAGTTAGTAGCGATTTTATTGAGTAGATTTACTGCTCATTATCCCAAGATATTTTGTGTAATTTTGGTAAATATATCTGTTAAAATGATATGTCAGTGCTATTATCATTTTTGCGTAATTTAGACAACAATTTATCCCTCGCAAACTGTATATTTGTGTGTGTGGGTTAGGGTTAGAGTTAGGGTTTGTGTGTGTGTCTATGTTTGTGTAAATATATGATTATTACTTATATTTGTATTAGAAAAATTAACGACGAAGTGGAAAAAAACATTAATATGACGCGTTTCCTCCTATAGGATTTCATCAGAAGAAAGTGATGTTCACGTTGAAGTAACTCCACATGCCCACGAACATGGTAAACATTTTTTTAAGAAAATTTATTTTTTACCTTTTTTCCTGTTTAACAGCGAAGAATGGAGTTTTAGGATCTCTTACTCTTGAACATGCAACATACAAATGATCATGCGTAAATATTTGTTCTGGAGCCAAATTCTAACTTTTTAGAGCGTTTGGCATTGTGATTGGTTCATAGTTCTCGCAAACGCAGGCCAAACGTGAAACTGGATTCTTGTATATAACAAGTTAATGGAAAGATATGCAAAAAACAATTTTGCATTTTTATTAAATGAACATTTGCCATTTTAAACATTAATTATTTTTTTAAAATAATGTGAGTATTTTGTAAGTTAAATAATTTTTTTTCAAAAAAAAATATTGAAAATATATTATACTAAGCTATGCACCCTAGTAAAACCAACTGTACTTTGTAACCCCTTACCTGTTTGCACTTCTTGCCAAAATTTGGTTTCAATTGGTCAATGTATGGCTATTTTAGCTGGTATAACGGACGGACTAATGGAAGACAGAATTTTATATATAGATTTTATGAGCCTTTTGTTTCGCATTGAATAATTAATGGCAGAGCTTAAAAGTATTTTCAATGTATTTCTCCACTTCATTATGGTACAGAACAATGTATATTTAATTCTTTTTCCATATATCTTTTTTAAAAAAAGTACGATTGGTCGGGTAAACAAATTGTTATAATTTAAAAATTTTTTAATATGTTATCTATAAATGTTTTAATAAATATAGTATTTAACTTATATTAAATCCCTAAACTATTAGTAAAAAAATGAAATATTTAAATTGATAGCATCATATTAATTTCTTTGTTTTTTTAGACATCTAAATAACTATCAAGCATTACAATCTATTCTTTGCATAAATTGCTAAAACCCAATTACAGCCTGTTTCTCTTTACTTTTTACTTTTTCCTTTTCTTTTCTCCCTTCTCCCCTCCCATTACAATATATCACTTCCGTTAAGTTAACCGTCTAACTACTCCTTTTACACTCTGTTAAATTACAAAAACTTACACTTAGCGTGAGGCACCTTTGGAGGACCTGAAACCCACTCCACAGGTTGTGAGTGTTAACTGAATAGACAAAACTATTTGGCAGTCGTCGATGGTTGTACTAGCACGAAGTCACAAGTCATCGTGACCGAGGGTTTGAGTGTGCTGGACATATTCAGAGAGTTGATCACGCCAGGTAATGTACTCTCTCCGAGTAAATGTAAAGGTCCGCTCAGCATAGTTGCAGTATAATCTACAAACGGGGTCTGTGGGTGTTGACCAAACACCTACTGACACGCGACCGTCATCCTCGGATACGAGCGTGCCACCGAATATTTTGATATATTTGTATTGTATATATTTATATGTATATGTATATCTGGCTATTATATATCTTACCATGGCGTGAGATAATAGCGAATACTAAACATAAAATTGTGGACAGTAAGATATCAGTGCATATGCTAGTATACTTGTATATGAAATGGACAAAATCCGACAATTATTTTAAGACATTTTTATGTTTATACATTCTTTTTATAGATACAAATATTTAAGTAAATGCTCTGTTTATAACAAACAGTATTAAACTATATTTACCGGCCTGAATGTCCGAGAAAATTTCACAGAAAATATTCATCCTCCGACAGGAATCGAACCTGTATCCTATACGGAACCGTCATTTAGCTTGACGTGGATTTGGCCGAAAGGGGCGTTCACTTAGCAAGGTCGAATTTTCTGTATTTAAACTTGCTAACCGAACGCTCCTTCGTGGCCAAATCGGTGAAGGCACGTCAACTAAATGACGGTTCCATAGGATACAGGTTCGTCGGAGGACAAATATTTTCTGTGAAAATTTCTCGGACATTCAGGCCGGTAAATGTTGTTTAATACTGTTTATTAGAAACAGAGCATTTACTTAAATATTTGTATCTATAACAAGAATGTTAAACAAAAATGTTTTAAAATACTTGTTTAGTATTCCTAGCATAGAAATGTAGAAGTGGTAAATAAACAATGAAAAGGAAAGGCATGAAACGCCTCGGTGAATACAGTCAGGTGTGACAAGCAAGATTGAGCTTAATCCTATACTCAGGATTCTAACACAGAACAATTGAATCGGTTCGTGAATTTTTTATTATGGTAAGTGTGAGTTCAATCCCTCTGCCGGGAAAATGACGTCTTTGCGCAGAAATTGACTCACTTGATACGGAGCAAGAAGTACTGAGAACAAGATGAGATGTCTCTAGACATGGAATGAGAATGAATAATGAGATCAGTTCAAAATTTCCCGAAGACTGCCAGTATCGACAAAAATCTGATGAAGCACGGAAGACACAAGGATCGAAACGTTGTGCTCATAACACCAAAGACGAGGACAACATAATTGCTAAATGCTGTATATAACAAAGCTTGATAACGTTAATGGTTGGCTAATCATATTCGAGGATACTTTGCTTGTCCATACTGCAGACGCTTACTCAGGCGCACTTTTGTGTTTGTCCAACACCCAGAGAGACCACTTTTGGTTTATACTGCAACTATGCTGAGCAGATCTTAGTTAGAGTTTCTGGGAGAGAAGCGTATTATCGAGCGTGATCAACAATTTGAAAAAGACCAGCACGCTCAAACGATACCTTGTGACTTCGTTCTAGCACAGGCGTCAAAGGATTCCGTCTACCTTGTTTCCCACACACGGCTTCGGTCAACTCGTGGAAGGTTTCCAGACATTTTTTTCAAAGGTACCGCCAATGAGATTTCAATTGAGATTCGAACCCGGATTTCCTACGAACGTTCTAACCATTCGACCATGTGCCCAGAAAGCTAGTATTGTTATAAATTACTGCTTAATCCTATACCCATGCAAAGTACACTCTAAGCCCCTTACAATTTACGTCCTATAACCATACAAAAATAATTAAAAAATGTGGTCTCCCGTAAGGATTGAACTGTGTCCCCCTTTGTAGGAGAAACCACCACGTGATCCGGTGTGCTCGATTACAAAGAATGCCACAGTTCAGTCAGGCTTTATTTTCCTTTTTTACGGAAGCACACCTCCTCATCAAGATATTTGCACGCATCAATCGCTAGGCACGAAACACAGGGTTGCAACAAACATATTTATTATTAGCACATATATATATATATATATATATATATATATATATATATAGAGAGAGAGAGAGAGAGAGAGAGGGAGATAGATAGATAGATAGATAGATACGTGTGTGTGTGTGTGTGTTGTATGTATAGCCGGCCACTCGTATTCGAGGATACCTGTTTGCTAGGCCGGCTAGAAAATACCTATTCAGTCGCATTTGGGTTTATTCAGCACCCACAGAGCCCACTTGTGGTTTACACTGCAACTGCAATGAGATGAGGTTAGTCACAGTTTCTGGGAAAGAGTGTGTTATCTAGCGCGATCAACAATTTAAATAAGGCCAGCACGCTCAAGCTCTCAGCCACGATGACTTGTGACTTCGTGCTAGCACAGCTATCGACGGCAACAAATGGTTCCGTCTACGCAGTTTCACTCACAAGACTTGGGTCAACCCGTGGTATTGTTTTCAGGCACTTTGCAAATGTGCTGCACGCTGGGATCGACCCCTCCAGTCTGATAACATCAGAAAGTCTTCTTCCTGCCAAATCAATCATGGTGATATGTACGGAAAGAGGGGGGGGAGACAGACAAAGAGCGGACTGGAGTAGCGACAAAAAGCGAGATGAATTCACGAATGCGGGAAATACATAAATTTAATATTTGTATTATTTAATTAATTTCTACTGGCCTGAATATTACGCTCATTATTGGGAAAGGAGTTTTCATTGATGATGCGTCCTCATACAAGCTTCACGTTAACAAAAATCAATCGATCGTGGAGATCAATTTTAGTCAAATGATCTTTCAGAATAAAGTTCTCTGACAGCGTATAATTTAGCTTTGATTCATCGAAAGGAGATGAAATGAGAAAATCCCCGTGAGAAAGTCGTTTGGCGATACAATGGTGCAAAATGTATAAATTGCTATCTGATGAGGCTCGCGTCAGATAATGGCAGATTCTTATAGACCGGAAATTGACTTTACAATCGTGATATTCGTGCCTGCCATTCCACCTACAAGACAGATGGCCTGAATTCTAACTTTGATAGCATTATAACACGCCAATCTTAACTCTGGCATGAGTAATATGATTAAACTAACAGACGATTTCGTTCCGTTATTACATATGTTTTGAATTTGTGGGTGTTATTTCTAGACAGACAACAGAGATATATACATGTGCAGATCTCGCATGCCATAGAATTGTTTGGGACATTTCTTGTAAGTGTTACTCAACTCAATAGTTTAGGGTCAAATCGGGTTTTCACTATTTACATTATTCGGACTATTGTCCTCATCTTTGTCGCCATATTTATTACAACGTTTCGACCGTTGTACGATCCGGCCTTCTTCAGGTGGTTGGAATGTCGAACTGGACCTTTTATTTCGCTCCCTGAGGTAGACTCTTCTAGTTCCACCTGCCATGTTTTTTAATGGATGTCAGTTATCAGTTATCCTCAAGGACACATGGCACAGTGGATAAAGGTGTTGGTTAGATCCAATGACAGGACCCAAACAGTGTGAGTTCAATACCAGGTAAAGGCACTGGAGAACTTGGAGAGAGGAATTAACAAGAGATAACTGATAAGTGATATTCATTAAAAAAAAAACATGGCACGTGGAACTAGAACAGTCTACCCCAGTTCAGTTCGACATTCGAACCACCTGAAGAAGGCCGGGTCATACAACGGCCGAAACGTTGCAATAAATATGGCGACAAAGTCCAAATAATGTACATCTCATCTCAGAAATATAGACAGACACGGGGTCTTGTTTCACAGCTCAGTGCGTAGATGGGGAACTTTTTGGAAAGAACGTGTAATGTAAACAACCTCAATATCTGTCTATATTTTTGTGATGAAGGACTGTCGGTTCAGAGTATAAAACCTTTAGTTGAAATAATCCACTGACTTGACCCAAAGAATTGTGTTGAAAACCTTCCCACAGCATAAGTGAACAATTGATACTGAGATATCCGGAAGTGGCATGGCACGTGAAACTAGAAACAAAACGTTCGTTTCGAAATTCCAATCACCTGAAGAAGGCTGGAGCGTATAACTGTCGAAACGTCGTGAATATGACTACAAAGATGAGGACAGCAGTCCGGACAATGTAAATTGTGTAAATACTACAACCTCTTTTAGTCCGAAATATAATTCGAATTTAAATAAGTGTTGATAAGATGTAAATAAGAAAAATCAATCAATCTTCCACTAAGTAAAAATAGCACGAGTTAAAATCTCACGTTGTCGTTTCATAAGATGCAATCGGCAGTTTCTGGTTAGGGTAATTAGTATTGTCACGAAAGAGTAGAACCGAAAAGCTAATTTCGAGTTCCCGCTTAATATGTTACTTTATCTTTTACGTATATGCCTCTTGGAATGTCAGGAATCCATATCTCCTTTTCCTTAGAGTTAAATACCATTGTATACTGGACTCACGAAGTTTAAGTAATACACTGAATGCTGCACCCACTACACTATCATTCCAAAAAAGCTGATAGATTTTTAATATTAATTTTCCACGGATATAAGGCTCGAGAGACACTCAATGTAGAAAGATACTATTGTTTGTTTGTTTTTTTTTTTTTTTTTTTTGTTATATAACCTTTATCAGTTGTTTAATGCCGAAACCCAATTTACGCCATTTGGGTAGGGGCGGGTAGAGAGATATAATAATGGTTTCAGTGATACAATTCTTACTAATTAACCCATAGCTGGGAGAAGAGGAGGTGGTTTAATGACTTTCTTAAGTGCACTAGTGCATAAGAGAATATAACAAACCCAACTGGAATTAGAACACGGCTCTTTGATTAATAATTCCGAGGAATTATCAATGACACCAGTCTCACATTCAAGCCTGGTATTCTCAAGCGGTCACCCATCTATGTACTGAACAAGCTGGACATTGCCTAACTTCGGTGATCGTACTGGAACCTGTGTTTCAAAGTGATGTGATAGTAACCCACCCATGGTGTTGTATGAACGTAAAAAAAAGTAAGAAGTGTAAGTCCATGGGTCTCTGCCGGAAAGATGACGATTAACCCTAAAATTGAAGAGGTCAAGATTGTAGTGATTGGGAAAAGGTCCCGTCGAGAGTATGTTATCCAAAGCAGATGTTCTAAAAAAGAATTTGTCCAACTGAAACTTTTTTGCTCTATCTGCGCGAGTAATAAAAGTAATAGCCAATAATAAAACTGTTCTAATCTTTGTGATTAACAGGTAAAAACAACAGATCCATAAAAGGTTGACTGATTTAATTACTATCAAATCTCGAAACGTTTATGCTAATGTTCACTCTATACAAGGCTCAAGAGCCACTCATGGTAGACGGTTACTGTATAGTGTTGTATGAGCGTACGAAAGAACAAGAAGTGAAGTTTAAGGAGCTATGCAGGAAAGATAACGATTAACCCTAGACTTGAAGAGGTCAAGATTGTAGTGATTTGGGAAATGTCCCGTCGAGAGTCTGTTCCAGAAAGTAGCAACTCTTAGGAAGAAACTGTCCGCGTGGAACGTCTGACTAATGGAATACGAAGGGAATGGAGATTATTATTATTATTATATTATTATTATTATTATTATTGTTGTTGTTTTATTTCCTTTGGTTTCTGGTGTATACTCATTTCTTTCCGGCTACCGAGCAATTATCAACGACACCACTCTCACATCCAAGCCTGGTATTCTCAAGCGGTCACCCATCTATGTACTGACCAGACACGATTTTGGCCAACTTCGGTGATCGTACTGGAATCTCTGTTTCAACTTGATCGTAACCCACCTATGGTGTTGTATGAAGGTAGGAATAGGTAAGAAGGGAAGTCCATGGGGCTGTGAAGGAAAGATAATGGTCAACCCTAGACCTGATGAGGTCAAGATTTTAGTGATTGGAAAACATCCATTCAAGAGTCTCTTCCTGAAAGCAATCGTTCTTGAAAAGAAGCTTTCTGGATAAGACTATTCTTACTATAAAAATACGAACGGAATGGGGGAAAATTGACGCGTGTGCGTGTCCTGATGGGTCCTAGATTTAAAGTTCTTCGGCGGTGAGACTAAGGAATATAGCTCACCAGAACACATGACATTGAAGTAGTCATAGGGCAGCGAGAGTCGCAATGTTTAACTGAAATAAAGGAGTTGCAGAGTGGAAAACAATTCATTACTCACAAGGCTGAGAAGGCGCTTTTGAACGATCTCAAGACAGGCATGTGAGGACAAGCGAGCTCCAGCCCAGAGATGGCAGCGATACTCCATTTTGAGTCTGATCTCTTGTAAAGTTAGAATATACCAGAGTGGAGTCATATAATTACTCGAGCCTAATAAAGAAAAGGGATCTTTAGAGAGCTAAGACCGTGTACCGCCATAAAGACTACACCATTTTTAATAAAGAAGCAATAACCGTAGAAATATACAAAAAAAAACTAATTAATTTAGGACAATCCATGCTATAAAAACTAACATATTAAAAAAGGACACGTGGAAAATAAAAAAAGAAAAACAAATGAAACTACAGCCACATTAATTGGCAACACGAAAAGAAAAGGGGAAAATGTCTAGAATCAGCACACCGGTTTTCGGTTCTCTCCCATCGAAGCTTGCCCAGGGAAACAAAATACTATTATTGATAAGTAGAAATAGCCGTGAAAATTTTACGGTTTTCCTATTTGAATTTTCTGACCAATCTTAATACTTAAGTTAATGTTTGAATAAGCCCATCTACGACAAGAAAATGCCCATAGAAATTCCCCTATCGCATCATTAAAAATGCGCGCTTATCAACTTTATTAAAATATTTCAATAACAATCATAAATATGAATGCTGGTCGTTATTTAAAGAAGTAAGAGGATACAAATGAAGAAATTTGAAATTGAAACCTTTTTCCATTTCAATCAAACAGACGTTGAACACTGTTTTTCTTTCATTTTTTCACTGAAACCAGGTAGTATCTTTTTTCCGGCTTTCCAAGGGATCAAAATGGATTCGTCCATTATTTGTGAAGTAGTGGCATGACGTAACCTATGTCCTTACGTGCCAAGGAGGTGTCAAGCAGAATTATAATGAGATATTGTTGATGTTTGGACGCTCCTTATTATCAACTTCTGCTCTCCCTTCTTTTTAAGACGTTGTCGACATTAGTTTAATTCAGCGATCGAGCTCTGATGAGAGAAGAACGTCAACCGGTCAGCCGATTCTAGATTACTTTCTTTTCTTTTCGTATTGACATTTATTGTGGCTGTACTCTATCTCTCTCTCCCTCTATCTCTCTATCTATCTCTATCTCTTACCCTCAGTCAAATAAACTCGCTCTCTCTATCTGTTTCTCTCACTCAATTCTTCTTGTCCTTAATCTGTTTGTTTCTATAAAATTGATAAAACTTTTTAGAAGCTTCTAAAATAAATAATGTATATAAATGTTTATATACGTACATTATGTTTCAAAGGTTGTCGTAACCGAGGGTTATAACAGGGACAAGCTCCCACTGTCTATAAAATGCTTTGTAGCAAGCTTCTCAAATAGCCTCTAGCCCCAGGTATCCATTCTGCGATATATATGAAAATACAGCGCAATTTGACAGCGAGAATATTTTTAACCTGTTGGCCTAAGAGATGCAATTTAGACGACCTAATAGGAGTATACAGTACCGTGTGTGGATCAAACTAAGAATAATATTAAACGACTTAGAGACTGACAAATGCTATTTCCCGAGGTATTTAATATGCTTTGTTAAATCAGTTAAGTTTTATATAGGTACTTTATATATATTCCAAAGGTTGTCATCGCTGGCCGGATATTGGGGATAAGTGTTAGACATTTTCATGACGGTCAGCCTCGAGTATAGAATCCAGAGGTTGGCAGTGAATATTTCGGAGACAGTAGGAAAGCGTACTTTAGGTTCGCAGTGGATATCGTAGCAGAGCGTAGTTCTTCCGTCAGTCATGTTCGCCGGACAAGTTGCCTCTGGTCCTTCCGCTAGGAGAAACAAAGATGGCCGCCTTTATACACGACGAATACAGTGTTGTGCGGCTTCTGATTGGTCAACCTTCTATTGGTCGACTATAAAGGAAAATAAGTCATTCTGACTCGCTCACTAGTTATATACATGTTATATACCAAAAAAACCGTAACAATAAGTTCGCATTGTCTCTATATACGCTTGCGTCTCAAATATTATTTGACAACTAACTTCAGCTCCAAACCGGAGAATGGGCGGAAGCAGACAACTGGCACCTCATAAGCACCTCTTTCAGGTGGAGAGAGCACGACAATTAAGTTTGGTAATCCATCTAGGGGAAATAAAACCAGAATTTTAAACTTCCGCTGCCTTACAGTCATATCCAAACACGGAAATCTTACATGGATACAATTTATAGAATATACATATATTCTGTGATTTTCACTTTATAATATCTACCTTTATTAAAAAGTAGTGATTACATCTTTTCAGTGTGTCATTTTTTTATTATACAAACTAGATGCAACATAGAAGAGTAAATGTTGTAGCATATCTATCTACAAACGATAATGGGTATGTCCCCATTCACATAAATGCAGTAGTAAATACTGTATGTTGGTCTGCACATGGAGATTCGTCTCCAGCTGTGCTGATCAAACTCTATGTATCCGGGCCGAGAGGATACCTACACGAGGCTATGTCGAAGAGTAGAGTAGAGTCTCGGGAAACAGCTACCCGACCCGGTTTTATACAGGGTCTAGAGGGATATTTGGCCAAGCCTAAGGACTCGGAAACACCACATTTAATTCGACCTCATGCCACATCTGATCGCGTGGGGCCGTTGATATATATCCTGCAGTTGGGGATTCATTGTTGTTCTTCGATGGTTCATTCTTCCTGTCCTCGTTGCTATCCGTCATTCAATTGAACAATTAAATGCTGCACACGACTAGCTACTCGTGAATCCTGGGTATGACAATAAATTACATCCGGCAGCAAGACCTCTGATCGGAAGATTGCAGGTTTTGAGGATCTATATAGAGCTATATAGTTTTTGTTCCTAGATCCAACCAGACCCGGGGAGGTACTGTTTGTCAGAGTCGCAGCTATGGTGAAATAGTAACCTCCCCCACAAAATTTTTTTTTTTATGTAAAAAAGACCAATAATACATTTTGAAAGCAAATAAACAGCTATACATCTTATATTAATTTTAGTTGAAAGTATACACCTGAATTCAAAATATATTTAGTTCAAGACATAAAATTTTAGGCAAATTTTTAGGATTTCGGCATCAAATGACCTATAAGGTGTTGGTATGCCGTAAAACAAACAAATAGTTACCCGACACCACATACGCACTCATGGTGTCGCGCGTCCGCGCCTCTCTGTTGTTTTTACGGGGTAAATTCAAAATAGCCTCTACTTTCTGATTTACCCTCGTAAAAGTTTACCTATATATAAATCTAGATAATATATATTACAAAAAAAATCATTTGATTCTATTGTAACCTAGAAAGGGTTAAGGAAGGAGGAATAACCAAATCGGAGCTTGGAAATAAAATGGTTATCTTTATAACATCAACAAAATAAAATACTCGAACTGGAATAGGTAAACCACTGCTAGTGGGACACTACTTAAACAGCAGATTACCACCCTCTTACAATAGTGTCCAACGTATTTATGAGGATTGGTATATCCTCATTAGTGTTCATAGGTACGGTATATAGCAAAAAGAAAGTGGAAAAGAAAGAAAAGGAAGATAAAAGGTGCTGTAACTTAGAAAAGGTTACTAAATGATGAATAACCAAAACGGAATTTGGAAATGAAATGGTAATTATTATATTATATCAACAAAATACAATACTCGCCAGCGGCGTGAAATAGGTAAACCACTTCTACTGATGAACTACTTAGACAGTAGATTACCCTCCCCACACTCACAATAGTGTCCAACGTGTTTATGAGGATTGAGACATACCCATTATTGTTCATAGGAACGGTATATTACCAAAAGAAATGGAAGAATAAAGATAAGAATGAAAAGGAAGATAAAGTGTTGTAACTTTGGAAAGGTTATTGAATGAGGAATTATCATACCCATTAGCGTTCATAGGTAAGGTATATAACAGATTCATAGAATTCATATACCTTAATAAATTACATTATTTTATTATATTGCATATTAATATTAGCGCTTTGACATTCTATAATTCGAATCAATCTTTCAACCATTATTTTTTTAATTGTTTCATATGTTCTACACTTTTGTAGCATTTTGTATTGTTTCTAAGAGATAGACTTTGTTGAAGAATGTATTGCATACTTATACCCGTCGATCTTAATTGTTGACCACGATGTTTCTGCTGGACAGTCTGGAAGCCGTTCAACTAATCTGATATCTTCGAAATCCTTTTCATTATTTTTACAGTGGGCAATTGTCAGTTTTATGTGAAGGTATATTATCTTACACGAATATAATCTTTAGCTTAAAGCTCTTTTCTCATGAACTGTACCACAGGAAAAACAGCTTTGCAACCCATGTTTTTAAATAAGGTAAAAGTAGTATTTTTGTAAATGCGGCATTTCTGCAAAGGCAGTATTTCGGTTATTATTATAACTTTTCTTATTTTTAATATTCAGCATGTGTCTGTTTAAAATTCGCGAAGTCAGCTATTCGTACATTATTTGATTCTGAATTCACTTTTCTTGCTTATTGGCATGTTAATTTTATCAACTTTTTGTGACATGCTTGAAGTCAAAATCATGCGGTTATTGAATATTTGACCCTGGATCAATTTGCGTCTCATGGAATCTATGATCGCATGCAAAACTTGAAGACTGTTCTTCTTATGCAAGGATCAGATGGTGGTAGGCTCCTGATTGTCATCAAGGAACGAAATACCGTAAAGACAAACCGGGATCTGTCCCTTCCTATGCAACTATCAGATGTTGGTTGGCGTCTGAGTTCCGTTGAGACTAGAGATCCCTTGAAGAAAATCCACAATCGGAATGACCTGTGGGAGCAATATTTTAGGGAAAAAAAAAGGAAAGAATTTGTCTGAAAATGAAACTATTCTTTTCCAGTTCTCATGTCGCTGAGAATGTTAATCACAAAATATTTAGAACAACTTTCATATATATAGTCTGTTTCCTGCAGTAGTTTCTGTTACAACATACTGAAAATAATATTTTGTAATGAAAAAAAAAAGTCTTTCCTCCCAAACCCATCGTTCAAGGATTTTTCTTATTAGGAAATCTAAAGTTTTCTATATTTATGATTATTAACTTTACTACTCATAAAATATAAACAATTGGTTTAATTTGAAATTGCAAAACAAGGATATCGGTATTTATAAGGAAGATCAAAGATGGCGATGTTTAAGACGATATATCAGGAAGAACAAAGATGGCGGTATTCGTCACGAATCCATTATTAGTTGAAGATAAGTTGATAAAGCAAAGAACACGTTAACAGCTGAAGAGTGTGGAATTCTGATAAAGGACAAAGTTTTTAATTAATTGTAAATTTTTACTTAATTGTAATTAAAGCTACAAAATAACGTTCATGGCGCTGCTTAAATTGATGTAAAAAGAAATCAGGAAAATATCTTTTCTCATATAAATAAATTTCTTCCAAGAAATAAGATTCAAGAGAAAACCTTTCGAAAATAGAAATTAGTAACTGGAATTGGAATGAATGTGGTGATGGCTCAATCTTTGAATTAATGATAAAAATGAGGATTTGGAATTAGTAGATACTAAACATTTCAAATACGTCGGTATATGGATCAGTTATAACAAACTGAGCATAGGAGATGAGAAAATTGGCCATGGAGTAGGCTCCATTAGGACGAAATTTTCCAAAATTATATAAAAACTAAAGATTAGTCTAAAACCTCTAGTCATGTTCTTAAATAGCATTCATAAATTTCTAAACCCAGCTGTATACAAACCATTTCTAAGGCCATTAGTTAAAATTTTCTGAAAGCGAATGACGTCTACAAGCCCTTATGAAGACTATATTTCTTCGAACCTCATGAATTGGCGCTACAGAATCAAAGACAAGAATAATCACTTGATGACTTTCAGCAGCAACTAAAATGAACAGCATATGTAGCTCTGAGAAGCGATCTGTTTTACCATACGGTTTAAGTAGCACCACATCCGTTATTCAAACGATTAGTATAACCTTGAAAGAAATAGCGAACGATTTCTTACTATAACGTCCTGGTATGACGATAAACTACATCCGGCAGCAAGGCCTCTGGTCGGGAGGTTTTGAGGAGTCTGGAACCATCTTTTAATTGCCGTTGTTCTCTGCTCCATCCTGACTTATTCTGACCCGGTTTTGTAGCACCCGTTATAGTCCCAGCTATGGGAAAATACTTAAAACCAAAACTGGGCATTATTTACATTATTCGGACTATTGTCCTCATCTTTTTCGCCATATCTATCACAACGTTTCGGTCGTTGTACGCTCCGGCCTTCTTCAGGTGGTTGCAATTTCGAACTGATCTCCTGCTGAAAGTTTCCCTCTGAAAGTTCTCCATGCAATGATATCAGCAAAAATTGCAATATAAGCACTGGTAAAAAATGGTTGCTGAAGACATTAGGTTTATAATACCCAGAAATTCATACTCAGATGTCCTCAAGGACACATGGCACAGTGGATAAAGGCGTTGGTTAGATCCAGTGACAGGAGTGTGAGATCAATACCCAGTTAAGGCAGAAGCTAAGAAAGGGAAACTTTCAGCAGGAGATAACTAATAACTGACATCCATCAAACATGGCACGTGGAACTAGAACAGTCTACCCCAGTGAGCGAAATAAAGGTTTTAGTTCGAAATTCTAACCACCTGAAGAAGGCCGGAGCGTACAACGGCCGAAACGTTGTGATAGATATGGCGACAGATGAGGACAATAGTCAGAATAATGTAAATAATGTACATAATACCTCATCTCAGAAATATAGACTGACACCAAAACTGGGGTCAAAATAATATGAAAATGTAAAAATACGTTTTTAAAGTAAACGTGCCACAATACAATTTATTAGTAAAAAATCATAATGAAGAGACCTGGAGAATCTGATACTCACAGATCGAATAGAGAGGAAAAAAGACAAGGGAAAGCAATGCATGACATACTTGGCGGGCTTAAACAAATGAATTGCCGAACGTGGTCTGGGGGAGTTGGCATTGGCCCGAAACTTGAGAGCCAAACTGCATAGGAGGAAGTGGAGAGCCATGATCGCCTAGGTCCCGAAAATACATGACCATAGGTTTTTCCACTTTTGGCATAAATTTTCAATACAAAAAAAAATTTAAAGTTTAAAAATTCTTGCAAAAATCAAATAATTGTCGGATTTTAATGAAACTTTCAGGACTTATTCACAAACAAATGATATTATTTTTGAAATTTTTTTTAGAAAATCTTGTTAAAAAGAGATTTTTTTAACATGTTTTCACCCACTTACATATTTTCATGAAATTTCGAGAAATTAAATCTTCAAGCGCGGGATTTGTTTTATTAGTTATAAACAGGACTCTTTGTAGAAAGTAAATCACCAGTTTTTTTTTGTTTTGTTTTTTTTTCTTTTGTAAAACAGTAGCCCAAATCATAGAAAATCTGCTCTGAATTATTAAAAAAAAAATGTAAAAAACTATGACATTAATTAATTAGAAAAGCTTTCACCTGTTTTTGTAAATACGTTATACTAAGGACATTATTTTGTGAAGAAATAAATTTTTTTCGATGAATAATGTATTTTTTACAAATTTTTAAAAATTTTCATTAACTTCTTAACACTTCAAAAATCATTTAAAATTCTTTATTGCTTTCAAGCACGTAATGCAATGACAACGTTAATGAAAAAGTAAATTTACGAATCGAAATTTGAAAAGCACATAACAGTCGTTTGACCCCAAATATTTTTAAAATAATTTTTTTTTTAAATTTATTGAAAAAACGTTCATAATTTCTACGTATGGAAATGTATACATGACATAATCCTTAAAAAATTTTAAACAATTATCTAATTAATAAAAAAACTTTAAATAATTACCTAATTAAGAAAGTATGAAATAAAAAATAGATATTACATAATTGCTGAATAAAAATGTTAATATTTAAAAAAGTACTAGTTAAAAACGAAAAACCGCGTTCGCTTACTTTGCAAAAATTGTCAATTTTGATCATCCATAGAAATCTGTCATCACCTTGTCACAATCGAGCGTTTGTAATCGTGAAATGCTGCTTTTTTTACGTGACCCAATGGAGGAAACTACATAAAAAGAAAGAAAAGAAATGACTAATGCTCCCAAGAAAATTAAATTTAAGCATTAAATAAGGTGTCGACAGGCCGTTAAACAAACAACATAGAAACAAACAAATCAGTTTAAATAGCGCCACATCCATTATGCAAACGATTATTATGACCTTGAAAGTAATATCAAATGATTTCTTATGAGCAAGAATATCCGACATTGCGCTAGAAAATCCGTTTCCATAGCTGCACAGTGATAAACAATTGCTCTTTGATAGATGTGCGGATATCGTAAAATGGCCTGAAGAAATTGTCGTAATTAAAACAGTTCGATAGGTAAACGTTAATTATAGAGATTAAATCAACTATAACAATTAATACTAATTTAGACTGTACTTAATAACATTAATCAATATATCTCCCCAAAAGATTGATGTAAATGTTCACTTATTATTTGTCTATTCGCTTTTACTTTAAAGTCAAACAAGTCCATTATTATGCAAAATAAAACCAAGCAAATCGATTTTATTTATTATCTTATTTTTAAGCACATTTTATTTTAATATCAGAAATTGAAATTTAGATTTATTAAGTTTTCAAAATACAGTATTAAATATTAACATTACTTCCTTCGTTTGCTTGCTTCTATTTGTACTAAAACATTAATCTACAATTCGCCCACCTCCATTCCATGATACAGGGGCTCCCCATCCTACTACATCTCAATATTCGTACGGTAACATTCAAATACAAATTTTATTGTAACCTAATTATCTACTATAATGGATCATATGCAAAATAGGCGAGCAATTCAACTAGAAAAATTGAAAATAATGTAGTGTATCTAAAGACAAATACATGTCATAATTGATCTTTCCAAAATAAAATCAACAATGTTTTGCGATAAGTTTTAGCGTCAACTTGAGATTGTCTTTGTTAAAATGTTGAATAATTTAACACATTCAACATTACGGATAAAAAAAAATGTGAATTTTTTATAGTTGTTTTTTTTTTGGGGGGGGATTTAGCAAAAACAAATTCACAGATTTACTTGGGTGCGTCTTATACATACACGCGTCTTATATACCGTCAAATATGGTAATTATATTTCCTTATACAAGTCGCTAAGTTGGTCAAGATATAAGTCACATGGTGGCCGTATTATTTATATTATTTACATGCGGGCTAATATCCGCAACTCTGTTGATATTATCACAGCGGCGAAGGATATATTTCATATTTTGTTTCTTCTGTTAGAAGATTTTCACAAGTCAGTTTGTAAATAGATTTTCCAAATTATAATAATATGACATAAATCTGGTGATGTATTTATATGATGGTTTCAGAAAAACGATCTTACATATTATGCACAAAGGAATCTTATTAGATTGCGTTTTAAGTAATTTCCATTTGCAGCTAAAGATGTAGATGTTGAAAAAGTTTTTGAAACGGAGGCGGGACTGTAAATAAAATATACGGGAGATAATAAACATCGAAATTGTAATAAAATTCATCTTTTTCCGTGAAGTGATAATTTGTAGAAGTTTTGTTATGCTTAACACAAA
>CAHIKZ030000329.1:447500-450000 GCA_903632075.3 Acanthosepion pharaonis
TGAACTAGAGTAAAAGCGATATAGCAATGAAAGGTTAGCAAAGTTTCGTCTGGTTTGAAGTGGGGGGAGAATAATTCACAAGGCCATATAAGCGCTTTTGACCTCTGTCGAGGTTGGACAGTGAGGATTGCGCAGTACTAGTCTAGATATGTCCAGAAATGTTTCGTTTCTGGTCTAATCTTAATATTGTAAATATAGACTATATCAGCTATAGTTAAGTATATATTTGAGTGATCTAATGAAGCAACCATTCTTCCAGTACCTTTATCGATGGCACGAATATAGATGTTCTATTTGAGGTCGGGAGGCAGTAGGCGTTCGCGGTAGAGTATCCTTGAGGGTATGATTTTAGGATTGCTGCCGGCTTATTGTCTGCGTAGTGGTGTTGATATATGACGTATTTAGTGTTGGTTGTATTGAATTATATCAGCCTGTATTTTCTTCATTAGAGAGATAGCCAACTTGGCTTTGAGAATTCTTTTGTAGAGGTTTTTTTGTGTTTTTTTTTCGAAAAGTTTCCAGTTGTAGAATCCTAAGAAAATCAAGCAACGCCCGAAACTGAATTTCTTTTATGGTTTCTTGAATTTATGTGATATGTCCTCGTCAAGATTATTTCCTTCAATAAATGGCTCCAAATCTTCTAAAGATATTGTTACAGTTTTTTGTGTATATTGTGTAACTAGTGAGCGAGTCAGAATGACTTATTTCCCTTTATAGTCTATCAATAGAAGATTAACCAATCAGGATCCGCTGAAGATCGTATCCGTCGTGTATAAAGGCGGCCATCTTGTTTTCCCTTCCGGAAGGACCAGAGCCAACTTATCAGGCGAACATGACAGAAGGAAGAACTACACTCTGCTGTGATATCCACTGCGAACCTGCACTACGCTTTCCTACTGTCTCCGAAATATTCACTGCCAACCTCTGGATTCTATACTCGAGGACGACCGTCATGAAAATGTCTAACAGATATTGTAATTGAAACCAAAAGACGAGATCTACTCCACTCTTTCAGCTGAACATTTGCAACTAGGATCAAACGCGCACTATTCTCTCTCTCTCTCTCTCTCTCTCTCTCTCTCTCTCTCTTGTTGAGGTGTCCTTGATGCTTGCAGTTTTAAAACATATGATAAAATATATCTTAATTTCAATATTTGCGGTCAGACTAATATCCTCATCTTTTCTTGTTATTAGCACAATGTTTCGGTCATTGTACCTCCAGTCATTAGTGTCTGTCGATCCGAATAAACGCCAGGTAATTTCAAATTGGACCCTTTGTTAAATCAACAGTAGTAGACATGGACGGAAGCTCATGGACAATCTACCGCTTGCAGATTAAACAAGAGCGCTCAATTAAAAAGTCCCTAGGGGTTACTCTGAAAAACCCGAAGCGTACAATGGTCGAAGGTTAGTGATAACAACAACAAACATGTGGATATTAGAAGAAGAATCTACCCTCCTAAAGATTTTTTTTTCTAGGGTTAGTTTTGCAGAGTGTGGCTTTGTAATGTCACGCTGGAGAATAACAACTATTTTGTTTACCAAAAATGATGCTTTGTTTACCCGATCAATGTAATGGCAATAAATGTCTGCAATGATGGTTCCGTCGCTGAAAGACACACAAGTCACAAAGACAGAACCGATCATCCTAACACATATTCAAAGAAATTCCAAATTTGTAATCAGTCAATTACCATTAACATTCTTCCTATTTTCTAATTTTCTCTTTCAAACACAAATCAGATTAATCATTATTAATCAGACGCCGCCAAACAAAATGACTAATCTCGAACTAAAGCAATCTGACGTATGCCATTCCGATAATATCCTCACGGTATACTTCAAAGCTAATATCATGAATAATTTGTGATTGTTTTATCTGTTTCAATCTTTGAGATATTGAATGTCAAGTTGAATAATTGTATGAGACAGAATGAACACTGCAAGCAAAAAGTTTTGGAACACCCTGAATTTCTTTAAAAAAACACCTTAAAATGATATATTTTTTTGTATATTTTGAAGTAGATTTCTATAACTACAGTTCAAATTTGAATTCATTTGCCCAAATTACATTTTGCTAAATTATGAATATTTTGTATGAAAGACATTATATTTTGTTTTATCCGTTAATACCTCAGTTGAGTTTTGAGATTACAAAAATTTTAAACAAACTCAAATGTTAATAGAGATTATCAATGTTAACTCAGCACTGAAGAATGTTGTAAAAAAAACATATGTCACTATCTCGGAAACAAATTGTGCGACGACGAAGGGATTTTCATAGTTTTTATTTATTCTTTTAATTTCTTTTAACAAAATGGCAAAATCAAAGCAGTTAAGTACCGACGTGAGGGCACAAATTGCATTTTTATTTAAAGTATTCTGGTTTCAAAAACGAAAGAAGTTGAAGATTTCTATCCTTGGAATGGAATATCTTACTTATTATAAAACGCAGATTGTGTGTGTGTGTGTGTGTGTGTGTGTGTGTGCGTGTGTGTGT
>CAHIKZ030000329.1:455000-517500 GCA_903632075.3 Acanthosepion pharaonis
TTATTTACTTATATATTTGTTTGCATCAATTTATTTAATTTTTTGTTTATTTTTTTTTTATTCATATATTTTCGTTTATTCTTCTTTGTTTTCTGTTTTCAGTTTTTAGGTATTTTTTTAAAAATTCTTGCCTGCATTCCGTGATGAATTCGTATCAGTTATTTACTAGTTTCTTTTGGTTTTAATTATAGTTGTTTTCTCATCTATAAGCAGAGTTTAAACTTTTTGGATTGGCTGTTGTAGCATGATGCGGTTTTCCTTATTTTCCATATTTTTGGTTTGATTTTTTTTTGCTTTGTTTTTAATCTTCAGATAAGTTTAGAAAATATTGTGTCGCTCGCATATTTACTATTTGCTAAGGATGTTTTGTGTGCGTAGATTTTGTTTCCAGGGTCCTTCAGTTACGCCTATGTTTATTTTTCTTTGTTATCAGCCGATTTTACAGTAGACAACAAACTGCCCACACTGTATCACTGACTTGTATATAAATATACGAACAAAAACACAATGCACATGGCCTGACAGTTGAGTTTAGCATGAAACAGACTGTCGCCTCTGAGTATTGACATCAGTATCCAATTTTTATATATATATATATATATATATATACTATTACTACTACTAAAAATACTTGGTTAGAAAAAAGCTCTGATAACACAACTTGTAAGTCTATCACAACAAATTGATACCGGAGGAAGAAAATTCGAAGAAAAAGAAAGAACTAGAAACATCCCAACAGGGCGAAATAAATCGTCCATTGCCTTAAGTTTCTAGTCTAAAGAGAAAAAAAAACCAAGCGAGCAATAAAGCTAAAAAGTACAGTGCTCAATACGCTCAGTAAAGAAGTGATAAATTAAATAAACTCTAAAGAGCCAGGAACAACCTACCTAGGTTTCATCTAAACGGATCTGCAAGGTATCCATATATATATATATATATATATATATATATATATATATATATATATATATATATAATAAAAAGGTTTAAACACTAATATTCCATGGTCATAATTTATTCCATTGGAATCGTAAATACGATCCAATTCATCAGACCTACAAATTCAAAAAGAAAACAGAAAAAACCACTCCGGAAATAAAAACAGAATTTAGAGAGAGTGTAAGTATGAGGGGTAACATACTAGAGAAGTGGGGAGATTAAACCTTAACAGGGAGAATTTTAGGAGAGGTGAGTAGAAGGGGTTTAAGTAAGAGAAAAATGAATGTTGTCGGATGTCTAATGCATAAAGATACATTTCGTGGTGACATACACACACCATAAGATCAGAATAAGAGGGAGGGAAAGACGAGGTGGGGGAGAGAGATGGGGCGAAGGAAAGTAAACTTGAACGACATTTACTGGAAGGGCCGCTGTGTAATTGAGAAAATTTGACAAATTTAATATCGACTACAGGTTACAAATCAAATATAAACATATATATATATATGATTTTTGTGTGGTTATAAGGATAAGGCGTTATTAAACGTCATATCCACTTATTTTCATGGAACTTTAAAATCTTTCTAATGTTATCTGGTCTGAACTTTTCTATTCTCTCAATTATAGTGAATTTAGCATGGGTTTTAAAATCGTGTTTTCTAAGAGTAATAATCTTTCATGGGGAGTCGACTTAATATATATATATATATATATATATATATATATATATATATATATATAGAGAGAGAGAGAGAGAGAGAGATTAGTAGTAGACAATATAGATATATATATATATGTGTGTGTGTTTTGTGTGTGTGAAAATGTGCTGTATTTAAGGGGAACTAGCCATATTACTTTCAAAAGGAGACTTAAGACCAATGACTAAAAAGAAGTTCATCAGATAATTTGCAGTGATTGGAAAATAGAATTAACATTTCCATTACTACTTGCTTAATACAAATGTATAAGATCTCTTCCGTAACACCAGCGGCTAGCTTTTAAGATTTTATGTAAACTCGAGTATGTTATCTAGGGAGATCCTGTTATGTTAACCTGGCGGACAAGAGAAGAAGTTGTTAGTGTTGGGTCGTATAAAGACAAGGATATTTGAGTGGCATTGTCACACTCCCCGCTACCACCGGCTGGCCAATGATTAAATCGACCTTACTGTATGGCTTCACTATAATTATTCGTGTTACTGCCTGTGCGTTCGTAGGCATGTGTCGGCATATGCGCACATATTATTTGCTGGCGGTAATTATGCTCCTAATCTTGCTGGCAACATCAAACGGCCATTAATCTAAGCCTGCATTAATGGACAGATTTTATCAGCGACGCTTTGAAACGTCTCGATGAAGAGAGCGAGAATCCGCAAAGGTAGCGTATGGTGAATCCCCAGAAGACAATGGAAGCTTTCCTCGTTTCAGAAATAGACCGTTACGTAAATGTTCGATTGAGTTAGAGACTTGGCTCTACTAATACGACCCGCTCCTGTCATCTGAATTTCATAAAACCGATATAAACTATCGTCGATTGTGCCTTTATCTCATATCGTAATACTTTATTCGAAATTGGTAAGTGCGGAAAAAGATTTATCGCAAGGAAATCTTTATCCTTGTAAACTGGCTTTGTGTTAGTGTGGATTTAATTGTCTTGGGTTTTCCTGTCATGAGTAGAATAAAGTAGAGAGAAAATGGACAAATTTTGCATCAGTTAAAACGTTAAAAATCGAATTGATTTTCTAATAATGAAATTAATACACTCGAGAGTACTTTTTCTCTGGTGTTGTTATTTATACTGTTCATAAAGATGACGTTGGGGTTAAAACATAAAACTTGCTTTATATTGTAATATTATTTGTTTTTTTAATAATTTCACCCCAAGGAAGGTGATTAAGCCACTAAGGTGAGAGAAAAGTAAAAGAATAGGACAAAAGATTACCACTGACATTGCATTTAAATTTTAAAAGATCAAAGCTGACTGGAAAGTTGACAAGAAAATACGACAAATGAGAAATGCCAGAGAAGAAACTTCAAGCATAGGACTTACGGTGACACCTGACAATTTCAACTGTAAAATTTTGAGATATAGCTGCTAAGTCTTTATTAATTTTAAGCTTTTTCTTTTGACATAAAAATTTGTTCTCTGTCTTTTCTCCTGTCGGCTGAAAATAGGATACGTCGACTGCATTCACTGACGACCCAGCCTCAAAATAAATTGGACAACTTATTTTTTGGTTATGAACACGGAAAATTTCTAACTTTTTTGACACAAGTAGAAATCAAATATTTTCGTCTTTTGATTCTACTGCAAACTGGATATAATTATATATATGTATATATAAGCCGAATGCCTCTCTTTTGATTCCAATGCAAAGTAGACATGTGCATACCTTATTGAGTCTATTATGGATTGGATCAATGTCTACATTTTCGAACCTAGTGTAAACAGGATATACGTTTAGCTTTTTGATTCTCGTTTGAACCAGACCTAAGTTTACCTATTCGACTCGAGTATGAACAGTATTTTCGTCTCTAATTTAAACATGTCTTATGTCCACCTGTTTAATCTAGTATGAAACGGAACTATGTCTACTTATTTGACTCTAGTATGAACCGGATCTTTATCTACCGTTTAGCTCTAGTTAAAACTGGGGTCATGTTAACAGTTTTGAGTCAAGTATGAACAAGACCGATGTCAACCTTCTTTGTGAGTCTAGTATCAGGCAGACCTATGTCAACCTCATTTGTGAATCTAGTTATCAGCCACACCTATGTCTATATCCTTTTTTAATTTAATATTAGCCAGTCCTTTGTCTACCTCATTTGTGAATGTAGTATCAACCAGACCTATGTCTACCTCCTTTCTGAATCTAGTATCAGCCAGACCTGCCTACTCCCCTTGTGAGTCTAGTATCAGCTAGACCTATGTCTACCTCATTTGTGAATCTAGTATCAGCCAGTATTTTGTCTACTTCCTCTGTGAATGTATTATCAGCCAGGCCTATGTCTACCTCATTTTTTAATCTAGTATCAACCAGACCTATGTCTGCCTATTTGACTCTAGTAGGACCCTGATCTATATCTACTTTTTGACTCTAAATTAAACAGGGTCAATATCCACCTTTTTTAATCTATTATGAACCGTTTATCTTTCTGCTTCTTTCTTGGCTCATGTTCACTCTACCTTGTTTATGTAAAACGGTCCCATATGTATATTTTTGACTTTATTATAAAACAAACCTACGCTACTATTATATTTTAGTGTAAAACAGACCCCTGTCTACCTTTTTTAATCTAGTCTAAATTGGATCTATACCTCCCTAGCCGAATGTAAAAATGGATCAACGCCCAAATTTTAAAACTATACTAAAACGTACTTCTAATCATATAATCAATATAACATTGGCCATAAATTCACCACACTCCCTCGTAGATTACCTTTTCCTTTGTCAAAATTA
The DNA here is from genome assembly GCA_903632075.3 of Acanthosepion pharaonis. NCBI lineage: Eukaryota > Metazoa > Mollusca > Cephalopoda > Sepiida > Sepiidae > Acanthosepion > Acanthosepion pharaonis. The sequence goes on from CAHIKZ030000329.1 coordinate 459,400, forward strand.
CTTGAAATTCACACACATCAATAGGTGACAATCAGAATGATTTCACAAAGTATAATAATTAACGCCAAAGTATTATATAGGACTCAATGCAAACAAAGACTTAAAATTCCGGAAGCCGTTCTAATACAAGGGAAACTGTCAACGTGGAATAGGTTTTCTCCATTTAATGGCGCAACAACACGTATCTAAAAATTCCTGTCTACTAGGGTGGCTAGCTAATCCTTATTGCAGATTCCTGCTCGGGCACATTTGTGTTTGTTCAACACCCACAGAGCGCAGCTATGGTTTATACTGCAACTATGTTGAGCGTACCTTACTTAGAGTTTCTGGGACACTGCGAGTTATCTAGTGTGATTAACAGTTTCAACAAGGGATGAAACTCTTATACCCTCGGTCACGATGACTTGTGACTTCGTGCTAGCCCAACCCACGACAGCTCCCAAAGGTTCAGTCTATTTCATTTCACTAACAAGGCTTGGGTCAACCCGTGGTAAGGTTATCAGGTACTTCCCAAATTTGCCGCACGCCGGGATCGCCTTCTCCAGACGGATAACATCAGGAAGCCATCTTCTGAACAAATCGACCATGGTGAGATTCGAACCCGGGTCTCATGGTCAGAAGGAGATTGTATATTGAAGTGTTATAAAACAGATACAAAAAGAGAGCATGTATTAATTAAGTTTGAGCGTTGTACTTGACGTCACCTTTAAGTGACTCGAATTTTAATTTGAACAAATTAAAACCACCGGTATTTGCCAAACACATTTTGAGAGAGACTAACTTGCAGTTCTTTATTTTGAGAGAGACTAACTTGCAGTTCTTCATTTTGAGAGAGACTAACTTGCTGTTCTTTATTTTGAGAGAGACTAACTTGCTGTTCTTCATTTTGAGAGAGACTAACTTGCTGTTATTCATTTTGAGAGAGACTAACTTGCAGTTCTTCATTTTGAGAGAGACTAACTTGCATTTCTTCATTTTGAGAGAGACTAACTTGCTGTTCTTCATTTTGAGAGAGACTAACTTGCAGTTCTTCATTTTGAGAGAGACTAACTTGCAGTTCTTCATTTTGAGAGAGACTAACTTGCAGTTCTTCTGAGAGTTCTTCTTCATTTTGAGAGAGACTAACTTGCAGTTCTTCATTTTGAGAGAGACTAACTTGCTGTTCTTCATTTTGAGAGAGACTAACTTGCAGTTCTTCATTTTGAGAGAGACTAACTTGCTGTTCTTCATTTTGAGAGAGACTAACTTGCTGTTCCTCATTTTGAGAGAGACTAACTTGCTGTTCTTCATTTTGAGAGAGACTAACTTGCTGTTCTTCATTTTGAGAGAGACTAACTTGCAGTTATTCATTTTGAGAGAGACTAACTTGCAGTTCTTCATAAGGACAGTAGTGATAATCTAAGATAATTTTTTGTGTAAAAAATGCACTTCGGACAGTTTACCATTTTTATTCCTGACGTAGAACATCTCAGTCGGAAGCTCGAAACAGTATATAAAAAGTTAAATAGACAGACCTTGTCGGTGTTATTCAATAAAACCTGTTTGGACTAATTTTTGCTTCCTAATTACACGTTTTATATATATATATATATATATATATATATATATATAGAAAGAGAGAGAGAGAAACAGAGAGGGAGAGACACAGAGGGAGAAAGAGAGAGTGAGAGAGAGAGAGAGATATTGCGTTTATATTAGTTTGTCCGAAGACCCAACCTATGTCTTTTTATTTAATTTTCCTACGGTTCAGACCATTTTTCCGGTTTCTCGGAAGAATCTGAATACAAATTGTCTAATGTCTTCTGAGCGATTTTGCTAATGGCTAATGAAAGCCGAAAAGGTTCACATGACAATGGACATTTTGTGATAAGCTGAAATTTCTGAAAGCAGAAAAGCCGTCAAAAACGGCGGAGTGGAATCTTCAAATTTGCGCTCCCCACAACGCGTGTACAAATACACCCATACACAAACACACATAGATAGATAGATAGATAGATAGATAGATAGACGTGGGGGTGACTGATATAAATAAATGTAACTAGCTAGCTATACATACATACATATATATATGTATATATGTGTGTGTGTAAGTGTATATATATATATAGAGAGAGAGAGTGAGATAGATAGATGTGGGGTGATTGACATAAATAAATGTAACTAGCTAGCTATACATACATACATATATATATATATATATGTGTGTATATATATATATAGATAGATGTGGGGTGACTGACATAAATAAATGTAACTAGCTAGCTATACATACATATATATATGTGTGTATATATATATATATATATATATATATATATATATATATATTTAATATAGATACAAGTATTTAAGCAAATGCTCTGTTTATGATAAACAGTATTAATAACATTTTGAATGTCGAGAAATTTTTCATAGAAAATATTCGTTCTTTGACAGGATTCGAATCATCCTATACGGAACCGTCATATACGCTGACGTGCCTTAACCGTCTCGGCCACAAAGTTTATAAACAGTAATTTCGACCTTGTCTACCGTAAATGTTATTTAATACTGTTTATCATAAACAGAGCATTTGCTTAAATACTTGTATCTATAAATAACAACGTTAAACATAAAAATGTCTTTAATAAAATAAATTGTCGGACCTTGTCCATTTCTTAACATATGACGTCATTTTTTACATTCGATACGCCAGAGCAGTTATGAATGTACGAGATTCATGGAAGATTGAAATTTATAAACACTAAAGTCGACCTTGTCTACCGTAAGGTTCTTTGTGGCCGAGAAGGTTAAGGCAGGTCAACGTATATGACGGTTCCGTATAGGATGCAGGTTCGAATCCTGTCAAAGAACGAATATTTTCTATGAAAAATTTCTCGGGCATTCAGGCCGGTAAATGTTATTTAATACTGTTTATCATAAACAGGGCATTTGCTTAAATACTTGTATCTATAAATAACAACGTTAAACATAAAATGTCTTTAATAAATAAATTGTCGGACCTTGTCCATTTCTTAACATATATATATATATATATATATATATATATAGAGAGAGAGAGAGAGAGATAGATAGATGTGGGGCGTCTGACATAAATAAATGTAACTAGCTAGCTATATATATATATATATATATAGAGAGAGAGAGAGAGAGAGAGAGAGATTTACTCTAGTTTTCCGAGTAAAGGTTGCTTGTGTAGCGAGCCAAACATTGTCGAATGCACCTACTAAGTTACATTTATTTATTGCGAAACGCATTTTATTTTCAGGTAAAGTCAATCAATAAGAAGCTTAGCCACATCAATGTGATGTAATGTGAGCAAGCTTGCCTCACTAGATCAACTATTACTGAGTCGAGAGTTTGACTCTCACTGGGTGCACCATACTTTCCACTTCGTGCCACAGCTAAGCCACACTTAGAAAACTATCATATCATACGGGAAGTAATTGGCCGAATGGAATTAAGTTCTAACTTACGGAATATGAAAGTAATCGGTATGAGTCCCCGGCCTAGTTAACAAGGTAGGTTTTAACTGTGGAAATCTGGAACTAATGATTGTAACTCGTTAGGACTTTTTCAAAAGATAATCTGACTATAATTTATTATTAAAATGTGCAAATATGAATGAGAAATTACTTATAATTGAGAAAAACCCCTTTAATAATAATAATAATAACCGGAAGGAAGTGACATCCCATTAGTTGTGTGGATAGTCATAATGTAACCCACCAACATTATTCTAACGTTAGCCCGCCTGTCAGTTTCGTGCCAATATATCTGAAATGATTATTAACATTATTCGGACTGTTATCCACTGCTATATTTACAACGTTTCGACTGTTGCTCCGGCCTTCTTTATATGATTGGAATTTCAAACCGAACTCTTTATTTCTACCCCGATGGACGAAATAAAGTGTTCGATTTGAAATTACAATCACCTGAAGAAGGCCGTGAATATGGCATTGAAGATGAGGAGAACAGTCCGAATAACGTAAATAATGTAAACTCTCAGTTTTGGCTTGTTTCTTTGTTTAGCAACATATCAACTCCTCATGGGCCATTTGATGCTGATATTTAATTTTCTTGGTGCATTAGTAATTTCTTTTAAACAATGTATTACTGGGGTTAAATATATTGGTGGTATTTTTACTATAAAACTGTATTTTTATACTTTCATAGTATATTTTAACCCAAGTTTCGGATTTAACTATTTGACCATAGCTGGGACCCTAACAGGTTCTACGACCTAAGGTCAGGGTGGATCTGAGAACAACGGCAATTAAGAGGTGGTTCCATGCTCGGCAAAAACTCTCTATTAAAGGCCCTGCTGCCGGATGTAGTTAATCGTCAAACCAATGATGTGACGGCTTTGGAAGTCAGCAGTTGAATTCCTGTCTGGGTTGGAATATCTATCCTTGAAATATTCATCTTTAACGAACACAGAATATCTAAATGATCGTCAATTTCGATTTCTGCTTTTCATGAATCTTTACTTATTAAATCAAGTTCGAATTTCACATCTTCGTTTATTATCAAGTTTGTTTCATTCGTGTATTATTTTTGGCATGAGATAATGACATTTGACCTTTTGCTTAAAACTGTTATAATAGAATCCTTCTCCACTAACTGGTAAAATTAAGTCGCTTCGCAAGCCCCCGTTGACTTCGTGACATTTTGCAGTCGGATACTGTGTTTAATTATGGACAAATGTGCGTTGTGCTAAGACGACGGATGGACTGAGCTATCGAACGAATAGAGGAAATTATTGGGAAGATCGTGAAGAAAGTTACAATGAAGATTAGCAGAAAAGGAAATAAGAGAAGAAAAAGTGAGCTATTAACCTGCGACATTAAGAGAGAGAAAATTAAGAGGAAAGTGAAGTTATAAAATAGTTTAAAAATAAAAACGGGAATGAAGTTTTCAGATGGAAGGTTGACATCTCAAAATATGGAGACAGCCTAGTGTATGTGTATACACAAAGATGGCGTCATGGAATATTCAAATAATGCCACGTAAGTAAAAGAATGCAATGATTAGGTATGAAGAAGAAAATTAAGAAAATCATATTTTTATATTAATGTTCATCTTGTACAAGGCGCAAGAGCTACTCAAGTTAGAGGGTTTCTGTGTGCTGTTGTATGAGCGTAGGAAATGGCAAGAATTGATTAGTTTTTTAAGACTTATCAACCATTTACAGTTTATTTAAAGCCGGAAAATATTTTACATTGTAAGAATTTATTTAGGGGAGATTTTTTTAGTGATACAAGCCTTACGAATTAACCAATAGTTGGGGAGAGAAGAGACGTGTTCCTATCTTTCCCAAAAGTTACTTGTGCATAAGTGATTAGGACAAACCCAACGGGAATTGGAACTCGCCACTGCGATTAACAATTTCGAGCCATTATCCAGTACATCATCATCTTGCGGCCTTAGCCGAGATTGAACTCACCAATACTTTGATTGGTGTAGTTCATAAGCTTGTCAATAGCTGAATTCTTCGCTAGGGCTATCAAGGGTGTTTTTATCGTGACACCATCACTAAATGGATTGCCAACCAAGGCTCAGAGAGACTCCATTCACCCTCATCTAAGAGCAGGTTTTTGAATCAGTTTTCCTTCTCCTAGACCAGTTGCCATCCAAGGCTATAGAACCCAGTCTGTCCTGCTATTTTACCCATAGCTGGAGGGAGAAGAAAGTGGATTCACACCTTTCCCAAGGGTATTAGCACGTAAGTGAATGTAATGGATCCGACTGGAATTCGAACTCGGCTCTCCGATTCCTCAATCCAAGCCGCTACCCATTACTCCACCGTGCCTCCTACTCCACCGTGCCTCCATTATCCAGTACATAATCAGCGCATGCAAACTTACAGAACATGGTAATTCCTAGTGTCCATCCGTCTATGCACTGACCAAGTTCGACGTTACTTAACTTTAGTGATCGTACAGGAATCGGTGTTTCTACGTGTTGTGGTTCTAAGCCCAAAAGTGCAAGAAGTGAAGATCATGAGGCTATGAAGGGGAGATAATTCTTAACCCTAGACTTGAAGCGGTGAAAATTGTAGTGATTGGGAAATTAGCATGGCCCGCGTATGTTCCACAAAGCAGCAGTTCTTTAGTTGATTGGTTATCGACACCTTATGCCTCATTTAATTTTCTTGGGAGCTTTCAAGTAATAAAGATATGTTTTCGCTTTTCTGCATATAAAAGTTTGTGTGAATATGACTACTAGAGGCGGTGATATGCGTGTTTCATTTTTTTAATTCATATTTTGGATTATAGTTTGATTTAAGAAATTATATGTTATTTTATGCATTAATGTCACGAGGGAGTTCATTTTTATGAATGGTTGTAATCAGAGGCATATCAACCACTAAGGATTATTTAATACCGAAATCTATATAATTTCAATAATTTGTTATGGCTTCAATTAAATATATATTGAACTCAATTGTATGCCTTCTCACTACAGAAGTTTACTTTTGTAAATGGATTCTCACAACAGAAGTTTACTTTTGTAAATGGATGGCGAAACAGAAGAATGGAACCTTAGCGAAAACCTATTAATGGCCAAAATGATAGAAAGGTGTGGAGAGTCATGATCGAATGTTCTGAAGAGACAGACTGTATAGGTTTCGTTCTATCATATTATCATTGGATGTCACAATATTTTTACGCCTATTGTCAGAAGGAGACAGAAATATATGAATTATCATGTAATATCTGCTTTTCATTATCATCCGAGTATAGAGCCTTAGCAAAGGGAGAAAAATGCTAAGGTGCACAATGGATAGAAGGCTGTGGAGAGCCAGATCGCCTATGTCGTGAAGTGGAGAGACATACAGAAAAAGAAGACAAAACAGAACAACCATAATCAAGGATGAATTGAACAAAAAGAGAAAGAGAATTAAAAAAGGATATGATGAGGTAATTTGAAGAATTTAGCGGAATAAAAGAAAGAAAAAGTACTGGTGTCACAAGATAAATTATGAACTGAATATAACCGTGGTATAATTTGGGCACGTGGTTAGAGTTTTCGCATTCTGACCATGAGATCCGGGTTCCAACCTCACCTATGTCATGAAGGAGACTTCCTGATGTCATTGGACTGGAGGGGTCGATCCTAGATTGCGGCACCTTTGGAAAGTGCCTGAAAACCATACCACGGTTTGGCCCAAGCCTTTTGAGTGATTTTTATTTTGTTTATTATTTCAACCCAAGCAAGGCCACTAGAATACACGGGATTACAAGGTTTGAAAATGAAAGAGAATTAAGAGATTAGGAGTGGGCTAGATTAAGGAAAGCACAAAAAAGGAACAGGGTTCAAGTAGATAGAAGATAGCGATTGACTTTTCATTTAAAATTCTGAAGATTCTAGTTATCAGGGAAGTAAGAAATCAGAGTTCCACAGGGGGAAAGTGCGAGAAAATAAATTTTTGGATTACAAGTGACGAATGCATTTATATATTTCAGCAGTAAAACGGTGGTATCTAGTTGCCAATCTAATATCACACTAAAATTCAGGCAGTCAGAGCTTGAGGGGAAAAAGTTCGTCAGAGCAGGTGCCGTGATTGGTAGATTGTCAGTAAAACAAAGGGAAACCACTTCACGTTGTTGAGAAAGTGATTAAAGTCGAAATACCTGGTCAGGATCAACTACACTACAGACCCTTCTTTGGATTTTTTCAAGAACCTCAAGGTGAATAGCAGGATTACCAGACCAGAAATGCCAACAGTATTCGATGCACTGACGAATAGTAGATCTATAAATATGCAAAATGGATTCTAAAGAAAAAAAATTGGGGGACAACACAACGAACAAAGATTTTTTGCAGTACAGGTAGCAATTAATTAATATAGCCCTCGACCTTATGTCAGTGGAATAAGTGACGCCAAGACGGCATAGAATGTTGATCCCCTGATGTTTAGCATCACTCATACAGATGACAAGCAGAGAAGGTTCTCTGTGATAGTTATATGAGAAATTTTTCGTTTGGGATGCATTAAATTTTACAAGCCATTTCCTGCCCCAGTTAACCAACGATTGAAGGGCCTTTCCAAGAGCAGATGCCACGTTTACTTTCTCAGGCTTCTCGGATTTTCTACTAAAACAGGAGTAAATGATTATGGTATCTACATAAATACCTAATCCGGAGGTGATAACATCAGGGAGATCATTAATGAAGATCAGAAAAAGGATAGAGCCCTTGGTTAACCCCACGTTAATATGAAAAGATATGGTAGCGAGCCCATTCAACACGACATTTATTAAGGGATTTGTCAGAAATAATTGGATTAAGTCAAATATTCGTCCCGTGATACCGTAGTCCTTGAGCATGCGTAGATGACTAGCATGTCAGCGTAGGTCCCAGGATAGAGCCCTTGGTTAACCCCACGTTAATATGAAAAGATATGGTAGCGAGCCCAGTCAACACGACATTTATTAAGGGATTTGTCAGAAATAATTGGATTAAGTCAAATATTCGTCCCGTGATACCGTAGTCATTGAGCATGCGTAGAAGACCAGCATGTCAGAGCGTGTCGAAAGCCTTCGAAATATCTTGAGTCACAGCCCGAGATCCAAAGATTGATATATAAATTCAGTGATGGCGATTAACACATTGCCGAAACGGATGTCATTTTTTTGTCCGAAAGAAGGTCGTGCGAAGTAAGATGCTTAACTGATTCGGCATTGATTAGAGCCACGATTACTTTGCCGAAAATAATGCGACAATTTGAGGGTCAGAAGGTTCTCCAATTGTTCTTAAAAACAAAAACTATGGGAGTTGAACATCCAACATGCTAGAAAGCTAGAAACAGCGAAGCATTTGTTCTATGTTTGGAGAGAAGAGACGACAGCTCAATAACACATTTCTTGAGGAAGACGGTAATGATCCCATCATATCCATTTGCCTTGTGAGGATCTAAATTAAATATGATCTTTGAAACCAGGGACGGGAGTATGTGCATATCACTCAGTAGAGTCTGCGTTCTAGGGGTAGGGAATTATGGCATAAGTACTCCAGATTACTCGGGAGTGGAGTTAGAAGAGAATTTCTAAGCAAAAGACACTACTTTATCTGCAACAGTTGCCATTAATTCCAATTATGTGGAGAGAATAGATAAAGCCCGATGATTCACTCTTGTTCAGCACACTCTTGAAGAGCAGCCAATAATCTCTAGAACCAAACGTGGCAGGTTATACGGTGTCTCATTCTATTAGCAAATAGATACTGTGCTTCTTTGAGAAAACGCTTGCACTCATTACGGGCAATAATAAAAAAAGACGTATTTTACAATTAGACATGTCAATTCGGTGTAGCTTAAAGAAATCATTCCTGTGGACTATAGCGTTCGAGCAGGCAGATGAGAACCAAAGAGCTGTTCGTGGTTTCACTTGATATTTGAGTCCTGGAACAAAAGTTTATATCCCGGATTTCACCATGAAAGAGACCTCAATCACACATTTATAAACAGGATGATTAAAACATTATTCCAACGGAAGGAAGTCCCAATCAGTACATTCGTAACATACAGATATTATGTTAATAGAAGACTTCTGACTGATAGGAGAGAAGAAAGTGATATTCATACACACCAGAGCATGTTTGGTGTTGTCAAAAGGACAGAGCAACAGAGCACGATATGATCAAAGATGAAGGTAAGGAAGATGTCAAGTAGAGAAGCGTGTCTGTCAGAATTACGATCGAGTCGAATGGAGGAAGACTTCTACTTGAGTTAGAGTGAGGGATAGAGAAGTTCAAGGTGTAGATACCCGGGAGGTCAGTGAGCGAGTGATTAATCCACTTGATATGGTAGTCATTGAAGTCGCCGAGCACAGAGATATCTGCAAACGGGTGTAGTCTATACTATCTACAACGCAGCAGTCATGAGACTGGGGGGGGCATATAGGAAGAAGAGATAGCTGACTGAGTTTAGCAGAGAAAGTTGGAGGCACATGTCAAAAAAGTCTGGAGACACAAGAGTAAGTTACTTAGTCAGTGTAATTCCGGTTCGTTATATTTTCTGATGCTCAAATATTCTTGGGAAATGCATGATTCCAGCTCTTCCCCACCGCCTATGGGTTAATTAATAAGACTTGTATCATTAAATCATTATTATCTAAAAAAAAAAGCTTAAAATCTAAAATAATTTATGACTCAAAATAACATTCAAAGGGTTGATAAACCGTAGAAAATTAATCAATCAACAATAAAATCAATCACTCCCACGGAATATTTTATAAGTTATTTTTAATTGATAGATACCTGGTTACTGTTCAATTAGTTCATACCAGCCACTAGGATCGCTTTGTAAACTGGATCCATCAAAATATTCGAGATAAAAGAATGAGTTTTTGATATTAATAAGAAAATAGGTATAAAATGATTCAGTGTATGTTAATTTATACCCCGAGGTATATAAAGTAGGCCAGCCCCGAGCTCACTACAGGAATAAGGGTGTAGATAACTACATTGCTATGTATCACCCCAGGTCTCGATATCCTTATTTAGTTAACATAATTTAGCATAAGGTTATGACAGTAGTGTACACCAAAATAATGATGATTTTATAAGCGTAGCTTAGAATGTGGCAAAAGGCCGAAAGTATGGGGCAAGCTTTTGAGGATCTAACTCATACAGTCGTAAAGGATATTGCGAGAAAAGCTTTCTATTTCACCATGTCGAAGTGCCTAGGTGCACCCCGTAAGAATGAAACTTTTCATGCGCTTGTGAGTCATTAGCTTGCAGTAGGTACATTAATCTTTCTTTAAAGTGATTTGTCTCTTCACTGATCTTCAGTTTCCTTCATCTTTATATCTCCTAATCCGTGTTCTGTTAATCATATTTCACACGCTCGTTAAGTAAGTTATTCGCTGCTTTTATTCTTGACTTTAATATGTCCTGTCAGTGTTAAATTTTCCGAACCCAGTTTCCTCATTATGCGCCCTATAACGTTTTACTGTCTCTTTCCGATGCTACGTATAATTATCCTTTTTGTTTCCATTTCGTTTTTCTTTAAGACATCCTCAATTTTCAGTCCATGGTATTCTCAGCATTCTTCCGTAGGACCACGTGTCTGTTGCCTCAAGTCTCTTCTTCATCCCTGATGAGATATGTCAGAAGTCAGTGTCATATAGAGGACCTGGATTTATAGATATTTTCATTATTTCTAACCATATTTTTCTCTTTTGGAAAGCATCTTGATTAGTATTCTTGCTTATCTACTGAAACGAACGCAGGCCTAGGAAATGGTTTTCAATTAATCACCTTTAGATGTCTGCTCAAAGGATATTAATTCTTGCATGCAACACAAGAAATGTGAGAGAAGTGCAAAGTCAGCGGCTTATTTGGCTTATTTAAATGGTACAAAATTATGTGCCCAGTCGCTTGCGTGACTTTCTTGATGATAAAAGTGCCGGCGCTTTGCTGTTCGACTAAATACATGCGCTTGTAACAAATAAAGAATTATTCTAATATCACAGAAACACGCATGAAAGAACTAACATACTAACCATCATAAATTATGGAATTATTTAAATACTAGCCAAGAAGCCGCCCTTCGAGCGTAATTTAGGTTAGCTCCTGTAGAGGACTTTTGGGCGTTCGGCCTTTTACCTTCAGCCTCTTATGTATATAAACATTATTCATTTTGGGCGCAATTTTTATTTTCTTTTAATATTACCATTCTTTATGATTCCGTCATATAAAGTCACTCTTAAAAGATATTAGTGAACCCGAACTTTGTAATATTTCACAGTACGCGTGCTAGAAAAAAAAAACTGAGCAACGTACCGTGCCCCGCTTACATTTTAATTACGGTTTAATTATAAGATATCAACTGCAACTGCGACGAAATTAAGTAAAATTAATCTTAAACCTTTAATAAAGAATTGCTTTTTTAAACATTTTATTCTGTTCGATATTTATTAGGTTGGTGCAAAAATAATGACGTAATAATGTCGTTTTTGACGTATTTTTTAACGTCAAAAACGACATTATTACGTCATTATTTTGCACCAACCTAATAAATATAACTTTAAACGAGTTATTTAATGTTTAATCGCGTGTACCCACCGTAGTTACTTGGGCACGTGGCCGAGTGGTTAGAACGTTTGCATTCTGACAATGAGACCCGGGTTCGAATCTCACAATGATGTTATCGAACAGGGTGGGGTCGATCCCGATCTTTGGAAAGGGCTTGAAAACTATACTACGGGTTGACCCAAGCCTTGTGAGTGAAATTGGGTAGGTATATGTGCTAGTCATCGTGGCCGAGGGATTGGCTTGCCGCTCTAGTACACGGGTATCCTCGAATACGAGTGGCCAGATATACTACCTGTTGTGGCGCAATTCGAGTGTATTAAATTGCTGGAGGATTCTTTCACTGTTTGTTTTGACGTCCAAATTCGTTAACACATAGAATTTAAAATTGCATCTCCTCATTCATATTCCCTTTTCATAGCGAAGGCAGAGAGCATATCTTCACAAGGGAGGTAACCATGGATTATTCCACATCCCCCTCTTTCTTAAATCCTTTTAATATGAAAGTTTATCAGGAGGTCGAGCTATGCAAACATATCTGATGTAAACTAACGGGCTAGTGCCATTAGCAATCAGCTTTTCAATTTCAGTTATTTTGTTTCATGTTGATTCAGCTGTACTATGTTTCTCCAAGTAACTGACATCCAAAACAGGTCTTGACTGACGTTGCAGTGTATTGGAAGTGTGTGGCTTGGTAACTTTTATTGATGATGGCTGTTCAGTCCCTCGCCTTAGTTGAAAGGTATTTTGTCGTTGAATTTCACTTACTGAGAAGAGACCTTGGTGAAGTAGGTTTTAAGTGTGCTGGTGAAGTATATATATATATATATATATATATATATATATATATATATATATATATATATTTACCGGACGTATATTTTCTTTTCTAAACGCTGTAAAGCTTCATGGGATTTTTCTTCATAGGAAATTGCATGCGTCGAAGAGTTGCTATAGATATTTTTTGCGCAGACTCGACCTTTCTAATTATCATTCTATCCAGGTAGCTAGATACCCGAAGAGACAGCTACTTAATAGCTCACGTCCACATCTTCCTCCCCAGATGATCGAACCGGTGTCTATCGACCATCAGATCAACCAAGTTACGTTCAAACCAAACTCACCGATCAGATCAACCAAGCTACGATCACCCAATAACCTCCCGCTAGCTCCCCGCCTCCTGTCTATCTTAGGGTCCAGGATGGCATTCCTGTTCCCCCATTAATACTAAACGAGACGAATCAACCATGAACGGCCTCAACTGATAGAAAAGTCAACACCCTCTCCCTTGTCGTTGGGCGCGTAAAACACAACGACCCGAAACGTACCACTGCTCACAGCAATATTAGCCACAATCAACCGGACCTCTTCATCCACATTAACAAGGTCCACCTCCATAACCCGGGAACGTTTAACTAAGGAATCATCTTTAGCCAGATGGTCCCCGTATGCTGAATAAACAAGTCGTTAGACAGCACACGAGAATCAACGTAACAAACAAATCTAAAATTTCCTGTTTTTTTTTTTTAATTTATTTTTTCGGAGCACCCTGTATTACTAGTGATGTATCGAGGAAAATATAGAATATAACATTTGGAGAAATATGAAATAAACTCGTGTAAGATCTTCTAAGGATCAGCTTTTGGAGCTCAAACGGCAAAATAGCTGTCCTACTGAAACTAAGTAATTGAGAAAGATTCCTGTTGCGTGTCAGTCCACAAAACAGTGTTTTGTCGGAAGCTACTCGTGTGAAACATATTTCACTAACGGAATACGAAGAGAATAACGATGCTGCGCTAAATATACCTAGAATGTCGGGTGTTAGCCATGAATGTTAGGACTGTTGATAGCTAATCTTAGCACTTTCCATGGAAATAGCGATAGTATAGTGAGGAGCGACATTTCGTCTATGAGAAGGATTTGGTGGGTGGAAAATGATATCCCACCCTCAAGGAGGAGGATAATCTATCGACACTGGCAAGTGAAGACTGGACAGGTCCTGCCCATATATGGCAACAGTACTCCATTTTAGCTCTGACTTGGCTCTTCTGAAGGTATAGTATAGCACAAAGAGTCAGGCACTTACTGGAAGAGTACAGGTTACCTGCCATTTTTCCAACATCTTAACGATGGATCGTATGTACGAGCTCCCCTTGTGATCTGAATTGAGATTATGGCCCAAGGCATGGGTACCCCCTGTGCGAACATCCATTCATCGTGATTAAAGTTAGTTCACGGTCCGGTCGGCGATGATGTAATATAACTAATTTGGTTTTTTGAATGTAACCGGCCTGTTTTCCCCACGGAGAAAAAGCAACAGACATTCAAAAAAAATGAATATTCGACAGAAATTAATAATACATAACAACAGTACCCTGGCATGAGTAACGGTTAACGAGCGTAATAAGAGCAGATATTTCCGGCTCTCATCCGGTTCATACTTCTCCCATTTGTTCTCTGTTTAGGTTTCCGGTTTCTTATAACATATTTTAATTCTCTTTCACTCCCAGTAGCCCTTTGCGTCTTAGTGGCATTATCGCCTTGCAAGAGGTGCATTTTTTTAAATCAGTTTGTCCATTAAAAATGAGTAGCAATTTCTGTTCGCACGAGGAACCCTATACTTCAAGTCAAGTCATTTGTTTAGCAGGCTTGCAGCGAATTTATGAATAAACAACAAAATTTTAAATTTAGGTTTAAAACTCACTCTAAAATAAATTTGAAAATTCCAAGTTACGCAGACCGCACAGAGAACAAAACTACGCGGGGATACATATAATCTTTTCCTGGCTGAGACTGTTGATAGCGCTATGATCCAAGAAAGAAAGGCGGTTAGCGGCATTTTGAACACCTCCAGAGGGACTAATGGGAAGTGAGATAGTCTGGTTGGACATTATGAGTGAATTCCTAATTAGAAGTAACTGAAAAGACTCCATCTAATAATAAATATTCAATATAAAGAGAGAATAAATTCTTGCAGCTGCTTGATTAAACAGCGCGTCTGGAATTTAGCATTGTTTGACTTCCATTGACGAACTGAAATGCCGTTTCAAACTGATGACAATTTATTTTTATTTATTTATTGTTCTTAATTTCACGGGTGACAGGATTATTTGATTAAAATCACAATCAATACTTTGAAACCAGTTAATTCAAATCAAAACCCTCGCTTATTGATATTAGAATCAAAATTGAGAACGTCAATATAAAAAAAAATATCATAGAACGGTTTTAATATGCAACTCAATAAAAGGAACAGTTCATTTTTTATCTTTCATAGCAGATTGATAATAATGTTAATAATATAAGATCCAATAAGACTAGCACCCTATACTTTCGGCCTTGTGCCACATTTAAGATACCATGATGCCCTATAAGTATTATACATGTAGGGAATATAAAAAAAATAGGGACACAATTTATGAAAAGTGAGGTCGATTCAGTGGCCATTGCTTGAGAAACCTGTTATTTTTCTGTTTGTTATATCCCTTCAGGGCGTGGGCGATCATGGCTCTCCACAATTTCCTGTCCTATATAGCTCTTAGTAAAATTTGTCTTTTCCCTATCTCTCCTAATCCCTGTTCTGCCAATTCAAGCTCGTTTGGTAGGTTATGCGCTGCTTTCCATTCTTTTCCCTTTACCTTCACTGTGTCGTGTGAGTGTCAAATTTTCTAAGCCTTCTTTCCTCATTATGCGCCAAAAATGTCAACTATCAATTTCTTGTATTTTGTTTCCATTTTTTTTCCATTTTCTCTGAAATTTCGTCATTGTCCGTGTACTCAGTCCATGATATTCTCAGCATCCTTCTGTAAAACTGGATTTCTATATCTGTCTATATTTCTGAGATGAGGTACTATGTACATTATTTGTATTATTCGGACTATTGTCCTTATCTTTGTCGCCATATTTGTTACAACGTTTCGGCACATGGCGCAGTGGATAAAGGCGTTGGTCAGATCCAGTGACAGGACCCAAAGAGTGTGAGTTCAATACTCGGCTAAGTCAGTGGAGAACATTTAGAGGGAAATTAACAGGCGATAACTGATAACTGATATCAATTAAACATGGCACGTGGAACTAGAACAGTCTACCCCAGTGAGCGAAATAATGAACCGCTTTTCTATTGTGTGAAGTCTCATTTTCGTCTGTGTTGAGATAGTCCAGCATCACGGCCACATATTTCGGCCGATATTACATAAGAATTTAGTACTATTATGTTTGTTTTTAATGAGATTTTTCAGTTTCCTATTATTTTTTTATTTTTTATTTTTTTACCTTTTAAAAGTCTTCTATCGCTATCTTAATGCTTAATGATTTCAATATAGCATTTTTCCGTCCTCTCTTAAAAAGTTTCCTAGATATTTAAATTTTTCTATTTGTCTTGTTTCGGTCACCCCAAATTGGAAAGCGCTTGCTAGTTTCTCTTTGTGGCAGTTTCAGCTAAAAAAATGTCTACAAGTGGGTTAAATTGTTTAAAGAAGGACGGAGCAGTGTTGAGGATGAAGACAGGCGTGGGAGGCCTACAGAAGTGAGGTCTCCTGAGGTGATCGAATCAGTCAATGACCTCATTCAGTCTGACAGAAGAACTACTGTGAACTGCTGAGGCAGGTCAAGAAAGACATAAAGAACAAACGCAGGGGTCATCAGTCAGAAGGAGTCATCTTGCATCATGACAACGCAAGGCCTCACAAAGCAGCCCAAACGGTGCAGACCATTAACGAGCTGGGTTGGGAACTGCTCCCTCATACCCTTTACAGCCCAGACCTTGCCCCTTCAGACATTCACCTGTTCGGTCCCTTGAAAGCATTCACGAGAGGCACGAAGTTTAAAAGTGACGATGAAGTCAAAAGTGTTGTGAGCGACTGGCTGAGACATCAGTCCAAAGATTATTATGCTGAGGGAATACGGAAGCTTGTGCACAGATGGGAAAAGTGTGTGACAGTGCTGGGAGACTACGTTGAAAAATAATTAAAAAAAAGTAAGCTTCTATCTGTGTTAGAAGTCCTTATACCGAAAAATTCACCTTATTTATTGAATGACCCTCGTATATATACAGTCTCGAAGTAGGACTTCCTACGTCCTTGTAACTGTGACTTCTACAAGCGGTTACCTCACACTATTACTCTCACTCTAACTCAATCACAATCTCTGTCTCTACTCTGACTGACTCTGGGTATTTAACGGCAGCAGTCCAAGTACACACTGGTAGAGTCCACTTGTATGAAAAAGGGGTGGACCCCATAACACTTAATTATTTTTTTTTTAAGTTTGTGCTACTGAAACCAGGATCCTATATAGCATGGGTTGTTTTTTTCCTTCTTGGTTCTGTCTTGATATGCCAATAGAGTGTTCTCTCGGAATCATCTACCTGTAAATATTAAAGTCAGGTGAGAAAAAACATTCTGTTTTTACACCTCTTTCTGTTTCCGAATGGGCACCTAATTGTGGCAAATGATCAAAAGGTAGATCAGAAAGAACCATCATTGTTCAGCTCAAAGATGATCCAGGAATGAAAAATGAAGAACTCGGTAAAAGTCTGGGTAACATTTTTGAAAAGAAAAAACCAGAAGTGTTCATTTGAGGATGATCAGATAAAGCTAAGGTAATTTCATAATAGAAATATATTTTGTTTTCAATGATTAAAGATGTTACCTACAAAAAGTCTACTTATTGTCATCGTCAACAAGAAGTGTATACACCACCTCAACAACCTGGATGGCAAACAATATGAATTTTACTCTTTTATGTCCACTGCTGATGTCCTAAATGTCATTTCACAAGGAATCATCTGAGCATCCGATAATAAACTAATCACGACAACGAATCCCAAAGGCCTTTAGGCATTGTGTGGCATAGTGGCTTGCTAAAGAAATTCTACTGTTATGACATCTCTGTTAGCGTCTTCGCAATTAACAGTTCATTCATATTGGGTACGTTCATAAAGGGTCATCATTCTTACCAGGTAGGTCCATGAAAATTGTCTTATCAAGCTCATGAGATCAATGTAGGCATTACCCACATGGCAGGCAGTCTTACCATATTTCTGCTTTATATGACCAATAGCTTTCTCAGATTGTTAGATAATATCTATGCAATTGATACCACACTTTACGGGTTCACCGCCTACAAGATAATCAAATCCTGGAAGACGATCTTTCCATTTATTTGCTCTGACAGGGAAAGTGGCTGCTAACATAAATGCCTTTAAAAACAAGCTATTACCATTCCATCATCTACGAGAAGGTCCTGAATTCTCCAGGCAGAATGAACGCTTGTTTTCGCAAAGAGGTTACTTGTTATGGACGCCGATTGGGACTCAATATCACCTCAGATCTCAAGTGTATTCGTATATACGATACATCACTAATGATACCGTGACTTCATTTCGTCGCTATAGAAAGTACCTGACTACATGCTTGGGATGCTCTATCTATACAAATCTCATAGCAGTCCAAAAGTCGAGTATTCTCGAGATATGGTCAATTCACTTTTTTCAACCTTACAGCATCTTTCCTACAGACGAAATATAGCATGTCTGTCCCTACGTTATATCGCTGACAAATATTCGGTCGATCGACTTTAACTTATTCCACTAGTTCAGGTCTTAAGTGCTAAGATACACATGCCCCGTTCACGGGTTTAGATAACCATTTCGTTCGTATTCCATTGTGTTATGGGAACTTACCTATAACGATAATAGACTCTTCCTGACACTATAAATACTGCGCCTCTAAAGAGGTATAATGAATGATTAGTGTAACGAGCACCATGTCATGACTGTTGAACTCTATGCTTTGGCAGAGTGGAACCCGTCCGGGGAGGTAGACAGGCCCTGAACCCGTCTAGGCGGGTTCAAAGAGTATATTTTTGACCGAGCCTACGGGCTCGAGAAACCCACGTCAAACTCGGCCTTGTGCCACATGCAACCCTCGTGGGGGTGATAGATACTGAATGATTGGTGTAACGAGTCGAGACAATATTAGTTCACTCTAAACCAGACGGACAGTCATTATTAACACCTTCAACTTCTTGTACTATATTTCTGTTGCAATATATCTTTGTTATTCTACTCTTGTGTTCGTGTTGTTCTTCCTTGGTTCTAACCTTGAACCATAACTGTGGTGCGAGGATAGTGGGCCATAACAAATTGATAAGAAGGAAAGTTCCACTCAGCATCATTTCGAGGAACGCTACTTTTGGGAACAGACACGCGAAGGAAACATTCACCGAACATTACATACTTTCTGCTTTCTATCAGCATGGCTAATGCTAACCTCCATGAGTATGACTCGTTGTGCCTTTTTCGGGGCTAGAATTCTCAGTTGACATGAAGTGGAAAGACTTTATTGAATTTACTGCTAGGTGGAAATACCATACTGAATACACTGCTGTAGGTTCCCTGTGTCGTACTAGACAATTTTTGTCTCCAGAATCTATTATATATATCTATTCTATGCCTCGAATAGTGCTGTCTTATACAGTCTGGTGTTCCTGATATACATTTAGAGATTTTGATAAAAGCCAAAGAATATGCAATATTTTTGGTCCTGACCTGACGTTTCGGGTTCAGTTACTTTTCCACTGCCGTAAAGGTGATTACTTGTTCCTTTTTCTATAAATACTTTCATATTAGTTGTTCATTTAAACTCTTCACTTTGGTATCTAGACTATGAATTTAAGGTACTGTGGTTAAGTTTTTTTTTCTTGTGTTCATATAAAATGTTTCTCTTCTGGACACAGAAGTGTGTACACATTATCTGAATGTTTTGTATGTGCGAACACGTTCGGCTATTCTTTTAGCTATTATCAACCATGATTTACCTAAACGTGTAGATTTACAGTAGGCATATGTTTATCATGTGAGATGAAGATAGCATGCTGTTTGATCAAAATTCAATCTTTGGTGGTGAAACTGGAGTAACCTCTCCAGGATGCAGTCCTGGATCATGGTATATGGAAGCTGTGCACTGCCCAGGCTATATGCACCCCTCTTATCTCAGCCATAATCACAAGATCCAAAGGAATACATTGCATTACATTTGTGGATGGCTTGGGGGCAAGAGTTGCCAGGAAAGTTGTCAGTTTTGATATGAAGTGAAAAGACTATTAAATCTATTGCTAGGTTTTCTGCTAAGAAAGTTGATCCACTGTATCATGCCAGGTAATTTTTTTCCAGAATTTATCTTATATATCTGTAAGTCTACCATTTGTCCATGCTTAGAATACTACTGCCATATATGCTCCGGTTCTCCTACTATATAATTAGAGATTCTTGATGTTATGGTCCGGTTCCTGGTACCATGGTGATAGTCCAAGGTAGAACCAATAAAGAACTCGGAGGCGGATATGGAATAATATAGATATATTACAAACAGGAACATATACAGAGAGGTAGAAAAGTGTTAGTACGAACAAGCAGGTTTAGTAGTAAATTGTTTGAACACGACTCTGTTTCGGACTGCCTCTGACTCGACTGACTGACTCCTGACGGACCTCACTTCAGACGTCAAACTGAGCTCTAGACTTCAGACTGAACTCAAGACTTCAGGCGGAACTTCCTGCTTCCTCTTGAGGCGCAGTATTTATTACGTATGGAATAGTCCATTATGTTATTATGGGTAAGGTCCCATAACACTTGCTAAAATCCTAAAAACAATCTGCAATATTATTGATCCTGACCTGTTTTTTTTTTTTTTGTTACAGTCACATTCCCACCGTGGTGAAGTTCTTTCCTGTGACTTTTCTTTAATTAATTTGATGGTCATTGTTCGGATGAAGTCTTCGCTATAGTATTTTATTTGGTTTCTTGTAAATAGTTTTGTTTTCATATTGTAAATAAACATTGGGGCTAGTTTTTAAATTGTTGTTTTATTCCTCTCCCCCCACCACAGACAATGAATTGTACATATGGGGACTAGTTAGGATTTTCATAGAGACAATGTGGTATTATGGTGGATGCTGCAAGAAACGTAAGTAAGAATGCTTGTTAGGAATATTGTTTGTATATTTGGGTCAGTGTTTGTGACTAGCTAAGTTTAAAGTTAAGAAAGATGAAGACCGCCCTTTCCCCATTCCCCATATTGTGCCATATTTTGTAAATATTAAAAATAAATATCACTCTTCTATATAGTATCTAGATTTTATGAACAGACGCTGACTCGTAGTTCAGTGGTTTGACTGAATGTAAGAAGCTGTATTCTGACTTGAGCTGGAGTTTTCCAAAGATATTAGCATATAATTGATAGTAATGATCTCTACTGTACTGTACTGATGCGGCATTCACCCTGGGCGGATTGAGCCGGCTTCTTCCTGTTATGAGAAGAAGATTCTTGGGATAAATTACAGAAGTAGGGTACCCAGGTCTACTCGGATAACGTTCTTGCTTGCCGCGGGGTTCCCACAGACGCAGAGACAGGAACGACCAGAAGCCGCTGGTTACCGATGCAGACGCTCCTTGGATTTTCACCAGAGCCCTTGTTAGCCGGCGTATGTGTCAGACCTGTCCGCCTTGGGTGGCCCTACCAGGAACGAAGTTCCGGGCGGCATAGCTCTGACACTACCGTTTACATCCCCCCCACCGACTGTGAGGTAAGGGTTGGACTTTGGGGGCTTACAGTACCAGGTAATGATCTCGACTAGAATTCGAACTCGGCTCACCGATTTCTCAATCCACACCCCTATCTGTTTCTCTACCGTGTCTGCTCCGGTAGTTAATAAATCATATTATTTCTCAATCTGTCAAAGGTGGAAACAGAATGAATTTTTAATAATATATAATTTATAGTAGACGTGAAAAGACTCTTACAATGTGGGAACAGTTTTATGAATTTTACAGTATTTTCCAAGTTTCACATTCTTAACCAAGTTACTTAAACCTCAAGGCACATTATTTTGAAATAAAAATTATGATTCAGAAGCTTCGCTAAGAGAGATGTTTTGAACAAAAAATGAAAAAGTATCATTGTAATAACGACAAAGTCATAAAGACAATATTAATGTGAGTTTTATGTTCCATGTTCCAAAACGTTGCCGAAAATTTCTCTTTATCCGTCAAGACAGACCGACAATCCATTTAAAACATCAGACTCGCAACGTAGCTATTAATTTCAAAGTTCAGTAGAAGTTCAGTACATTCCATACAAATGGTTGCAGCTTCTTTACACCTGCGCAGAACAAGGTGACTTTTATTGTAACTGCGCAGAATGATGCGGTCATAATTTCGCAAATAAAACTCCAATAAGTATTTATTTTATCTTTTGATAAAACATGAAATGGCGAATAATGCATGAAGTAATGCATATCTAAACTCCTATGATAGATATTTGAATATCATTTTATGTTAGTATTTGATCTGCTCTGCTTAACTCTACCGTTTCTTGTTTGTTTTTTCAATAATAGTTTCTTCCTAACATATTTGTACGTATTTTTCTTTTACATTTATAATTCTTATTTCTTTCCTTCTCTCATATTTCCCTCGTCTCTTTATCCCGTTTTTCTTTCATCCAATCTTTGTTTTTATCCTCACTCTTCCCCTTGCGTGTTTCTTTCTTTTTTCTTTTTTTTCTTTCTCATTCTTACATTCATCTTCAAAATTTATATTAAAGGCACTAGTAAAATTAAGCAACTGTACAGCATATATACTCGAGTATTGTGCTAGTTTTCATGGTGAGTTTTTTTGTTTTTTTTTTTAAGCAAAAAATGGGAGAAGTTAAAAATCATGAATTTACGGTGACCGGTTGCAGCATACACAGGTAAAAAAATTATCTGTAGGGCTTAAAATTCTTGCAAAAAAATCAGAGCTTACACAATGCAAGAAGTTTGTTTATACACGAAGTCATACAATAATTTTCTACGAACTAACAACATTTTTTACCTTGTGTCATTCTTGGTTCTGTATTGATATGCCAATAAGATGTTCTCCCGGAATCATCTCCCGGTAAATGTTAAATAAGTGAAGTGAGAAGAAACATTCCGTTTTTATACCTCTTTCTGTTTCCGAATGGGTACCTAATTGTGGCAAATGATCAAAAGGTAGATCAGAAAGAACCATCATTGTTCAGCTCAAAGATGATCCAGGAATGAGAAAGGAAGAAATATGGTAAACGTCTGGGGAACAGAAATATTTGGTAAGAAGAACCCAGAAGTGTTCATTTGAGGATGATCAGATATACAAGACAGAAAAACTAAGGTAATTTTATAATAGAAATATTTAAATGTACAAAAAGTACAATAAACTTAAAATTATGAAAATATGATGGATTATCTCCCCATCAGCCAACTTACTGTCATCATCACACTCTGTTGTCAACAACAAGTGTATAGATCACCTCAACGGAAGTGATCACCTGGGTTGCAAACATTATGAATATTGCTCCTTTACGTCCACTGCTTTATGAAGATTTTTTTTTAAACTTTAATTATCTCTTCATTAAATTTCCAGTATTTATATAATTGACATTCACCGACTTTGTTGTTATTATTACAATGTTTCGGTTGCTGCACCGTGCGGTCTTCTTTAGGTGTATGTTGATCCAGGTAACATTCAAGGAATTTTGAACTCTCACCAAATTCACAAACCAATACGTTAATCTACTAAGCTATTTTCCTTTGGTACAATCCGAACTTTAAACTGAATATTTAAACTTAATGTTCTTATATCCGCGTGGCTTGACCTTCTTTACACACGGCCTCTCTTTTTTTATTTCTGCTAAGCCTTTGCTATTAAGCTTGGCTCTCCCAGTCCTCGCTTCTCTTACTTTATTAATGGGTATTGTATTTATATCGATGCTAGGCCTAGTGAGGTTGTCAAGGCGTAAGCATACGCGTTGAGTCCTTCAGACATCTTATACTGCTATTTTTACAATGATCCGATCATTCTTACAGTGGCCACCTTTTCCATCATACATGATCTGACATACTTGCTTTCATTACCTCAACTTTCATTACGGCTTTTCAGTGTTACATTTTCTTTACTTTTGAGGATCGGCTATTTTCCCCTTGGTAATATTTGTCCTATTTTCTGTTAGGTGTGATTTCTCCGTAAGTTTGAACTGCTTTTTGACGATTGATCTGATGTCGCATGAACTGCAGATCTCCTTAATAGTTTTCTGACACGAGCTTGAAATAATTCTGAGAGACTGGCGCAAGTTTCTCCTCCTGCACGTAGATTCTTCTGTCTCTGCCTGCAAAAGTTGATCTTGTTTGCAAGGTAATTGCTAATCAGAAGCGTATATCCGATGCTAATAAGCTCCTATTAATATCTGTCTGTGTTAGCACTTATGGTTTTTGGACAGTGTTGTAGGCATTTGATGATGCATTTCTTTATGATCTGTGGTGAGTAATTTAAATTATTGTGCGACGGAAGTTGGTATGTGTCATCCCTATGTCTTGAACCGATTCTATGTGTGACTTTATATCCAAGAAGGCGAGTGGGTTTTTTTTACTTTCCTCTTTCATTATTAATTGGATCTAAGGTCTTGTTGAATACGCATACACCAGTAGTATTTGTACAGCTTATTGGCGAGGCGAGAGTCTGGAGATATCCTCAGTGTTTCACAGCTATTCTAAACAGTCCATCGAGAATCGATGATAACCCAACCAAGTTAGCTAGGTGTATTATCTGTGGCCACATTTAAGATGCGCTGAGAAAATCTGTAGCGGTTTAGTGTAAGTTTGACCCATCTGTCAGTTTATTCAGTGTGAATAAGTCCTTGCTCTTTTTTGTATTAGTGACATCTCCAACTTGATTTTAAGGTCATATATTATTTTTATCTTACTATAACAAGCATCTTCTACTCAACCTAGCAATTTTACGGACAATTCCAAATTTTCCATAACATGTGTGCCCTGTCTATTGGCAGTAAGATCGAACAAGTGTCACTCTGTAAGGATTTGAAAGCAAACGTTT
Source organism: Acanthosepion pharaonis (assembly GCA_903632075.3). Classification (NCBI taxonomy): domain Eukaryota; kingdom Metazoa; phylum Mollusca; class Cephalopoda; order Sepiida; family Sepiidae; genus Acanthosepion; species Acanthosepion pharaonis. The sequence goes on from CAHIKZ030000329.1 coordinate 484,346, forward strand.
CTTCCTTTGTGGTGTTCAATTTAGGCAACGAGAGTCTTCTAGTGTTTTTCTCCCTTCCATCTTAGCTGGTCTGATTGGACCTTAAGGATATTCAAGATGACTTTTCGACTACAGGCAGACTAAATATTTAGAAATCTAAGTGATTATATATTTTATAGCTCTAATTGGGGAGGTTGCTCTGAAGTAAAAAGATGTCATTTCCTTATCCCATAAATTCAGACATGTTTGTAGTAAAACATCAAGAGTCTGAATGCAAGGATATGTCCTCTCATCGGATTTTTTAAGCTTTACAGTGAAAGAGAAACTAGAAATCTCACCAGGATTTATTACTGGCGCGTACAATCTTAACAACATATGATATGCAGATTACATCGTGTTGATACCGAATATTGAAAAGTACTAAAACTCCTTGATAATGTATTAACGCAAAGCGGGAATAAAAGTACTTTCATTGTAAGAAGAAGAAGACGGAATTTATGGTTGTCAGTAATCTAAAGAGCTCAAGATCCGATCGGAATCAAACAAATAAATAAATTTAAGTATTTGAGGAATGTTTTATCAGATGACGGCAAGCGTGACACCGAAAGACAAACATCATTGTTACAGCAGAAAATACATTAAAAAAGCTAAAGGCACTATTAAGACAAAAGGCAATTACGTTATAAACAAAGATAAGAATGTCGCACTGTTTTGTAATAGCAGTCGTCCGGCAGTGATGCTGGGCAATTGTCTCACATGTAAAAAGAAGACTTGAGGCAACAATTACATTGTTATAAAGACGAATACTGAGCATTGCCGAAGCATTCATAAGGACTATGGACGGACCATTCATATGTACTATGGATAGAATATTCATATGGAACATGGATGAAGCCTTCAGATGGACCATACATGGAGCATTCATATGGACCATGGATGGAGCATTCATAGAGACCATACAAGGAACATTCATATGGACCATGGATGAAGCTTTCATATGGACCATACATGGAGCATTCATATGGACCATAGATGAAGCCTTAAGATGGACCATACATGGAGCATTTATATGGACCATAGATAGAGCATTCATAGAGACCATATATGGAGCATTCATATGGACCATGGATGTAGCTTTCATATGGACCATACATGGACCATGGACCATGGATGAATCTTAAGAGCATTCATATGGACCATGGATGAATGGACCATACATGGAGCATTCATATGGACCATGGATGAGATAGACCATAGACCATACATGGAGCATTCATATGGACCATGGATGAATCCTTAAGATAGACCATACATGGAGCATTCATATGGACCATGGATAGAGCATTCATAGAGACCATACATGGAGCATTCATATGGACCATGGATGAAGCTTTCATATGGACCATACATGGAGCATTCATATGGACCATAAATGAAGCCTTCAGATGGACCATACATGGAGCATTCATATGGACCATGGATAGAGCATTCATAGAGACCATACATGGAGCATTCATATGGACCATGTATGGAGCATTCATAGAGACCATACATGGATCATTCGTGTGGACCGTGCTTGGGGCATTTATATGGATCATGGATGGAACATTCATATGACACATGGACAGGCGAAGAAGGAGTTTTCAGAAAGCTGAAAACAAAAAGGACACCTATATTTAGACTCAGAAAGAGGTAGTTGAAATTTCTGGAATACCTAATCAGGAAAGAAGGCTTGGATAATTTATCACTCACAGAACATATTGGAGGTAAGTCGTATAAAGAGAAGTGAATTTTCTTAAATGCAATTCTGCGACTCAATTGAAATTTATGCAAAAATCTTTCACACTCATGTAGGGAAAATTCTTAAAAAACTTCGAATTTTTTTTTTATTTATCTCGGCCTAAGGGATGCTTTAATTAGGGTTCTTAATTTTTTTTTAACTAGTCATCCTAAAGGTTTGCCTTTCTTGTAGATTGTGGGCAAACACTTTCCTAACATAAAGATAAGAGTAAAAATCTGAAGGACAACACAAAAGCCATGGTAAGCAAGTTTAATGTGGTGATTTTACGTATACATAAGACCTTCGATTAAAAAAAATCGCAAACTCATCTCATCACTTCCTATTTGCAGATGCCTGATGCATCATGGGAAAACCTCATCTCGTCTCGTCAAAGAAGTATTGATTTTGGAGATGGGGCCCCGGGTACTGGACTTGAACAATTAATAAACAGAACTCTAGATCATCATTATCATCAGCAGCAGCACATCCCCTGTCCCGCTTTCAAAATGCCTTTCATTCACATGTCACATGATTACAGGTACGTATGAATAACCTTCATTTGTAAGAATATAATACAAAGAAATCAGAAAAAAAAAGCATTGTCAATAGTCGAGAATTAACGCATACGCTACGAACAGAAAAGTGGATATTATATCTGCAAGAAATTGTCCATACGTTTAGTTCACTTTCCATTCGAATCTTATTCGTGTATATTGTTAAAAAGAAAAGCTATCACTGTTATCTCTCATTTAGTATTCAGAAATATCTATAATAAAATCACACAGTCATCGATTTATGTGAATACAATGTAATGATAGATTTATGTAGATGCAACTGTCAAGATGCTATCGCTGCAGAAGAAAGTTGCAACACTCGGATGTTCATGAATGTAGACAATAAACGAGGGAAAAGTCTTGCTAGTCTACAGACTTGCAAGAACTGTGCAAATTGCATGCTAATCTATAAGAACACAAAATATCTATTCTCCGTTGAATTTCGAGATAACAAAATTCCTTTTACTGGTAGGACTTGGAGATTTAAACATTAATCGGCTTACAAGCTGAAACACGGCCAATCACACACATGTCCAGTGCTGTCGGACAAATCCTGCGCAATACAGCGTATTGTCTGCGTTGGCACACCCTCCAAATGTATTTTCTGTTAGACATTTTCATGACGGTCGTCTTCGAGTATAGAATCCAGAGGTTGGCAGTGAATATTTCGGAGACAGTAGGAAAGCGTAGTGCAGGTTCGCAGTGGATATCACAGCAAAGTAGCAGAGCGTAGTTCTTCCGTCTGTCATGTTCGCCGGACAAGTTTCCTCTGGTCCTTCCGGTGAGAAAACAAAGATGGCCGCCTTTATACACGACGGATACAATGTTCAGCGGCTTCTGATTGGTCAACCTTCTATTGGTCGACTATAAAGGGAAATAAGTCATTTTGACTCGCTCACTAGTTATACGTTATATACCCCAAAAAACCGTAACATTTTCCATAAAACCAGGCCTGTGGGAATTTTTCTTTCGCCACATAGCCCGAAATAAAAATGGTAGTCGATTTGGGGAATATTTTCAACAAAAGAAGAAGTTTGGGCATTAAATTTTCGAATAGGGAATAAAATCTTTAAATGCAAGATACTTCTGTGTCCATCCTGCCACCATACTCCTTTGACAGATGGCTCCTGCAGGAATAACCACGGCTTTTGCATATTAGTGGGGGTTGTGGTTTGCTTTTCTACAGCAATACAGGTTGATTGGCAACGCTGTCAGAGAGGCAAGCGCATATATATATAATCAAAAATTTAAAAAAAAACGCTCCTGTGTAAGTCTGTTTTTGGATATTAGTAAAATTATCTTTTTTGGCTATTTTAATATTATTATTATCATTATTATTATTATTTTATTATTATTATTATTATTATTATTATTATTATTAAGTAAACGTTATTTTATTTCAGTGGATACCAAAGTCAAAATACTTTTATTGAAAACATTAGGAAGTAGAATTGTGTTTTACAAATGATTTATTCGGGGTTAACATTATTAGGCAAGGCGGTTTCGGATTGGATCACCACGGCCACTAACAAATAAAAAAACACAATTTCTTCAGTTATATTTTGTGGGTAACTTCCAACAACCGGCCAAGTGTAATGTCAAAATCTTTAAATGTGCTCTGGAAAGTATTCCTACACAGAACTTTATTGAGAGCATTGATGCAGACAACAACCTACTGGTCAACATCCAGGAGGGTTTAGTGAACTCTTTTGCAATGAAATGACAGTAGCTCTCCATGGGTACCATCATAACAAAGGAGATATTTTTTTAAGTAATGGGACAAAAAGATTCACCGAATTAATAATACACATAGATCTTATGATGTTCTTCAGTATCTTTTGTTATTTGTTAATTGGGAATATGGCTACCATTATTTTATTGAAAATCGTAATCCAAGGAATCTGAGTGATATATTAAACATCGTGTAAGTAATTCTATGCGCGGCATTTTATGAAGCGTGGAAACTCATTCAATGATCTTCATCACTCTCGATATCTCTTTCAACAATATGCCGTTGATATAGCCGCTAAAATGGAGTCTGAGATGATGTGTTTTATCAGGAAAAAATTAAAAGCAACTGCGATCTGAGAATTATATTCATCTGAGATATACCGTAAACAATGCAATGCCATGACAGTCTTTACAGGTGGACTTCGATACATACATGAAAGGACACAGGATGCAATGACCTATGTACGCCACTATGGTAGGCTCTTCGTAACTTTTACATGTAACCCGAAATGGAAGGAAATTGAAAACGAATTTTTTCTGTATCAAAAGACCAAAGATAAACCTGACATCCTTGCCAGAGACTTCCGCCGGAAGTTGTAGAAGCTTATGGATCTGATCAAAAAGGAGAAAACATTTGGGTTCGCAAAGTGTGATATGTACACAAATGAGTGGCTAAAACGTAGACTACCAAATGCTCACATTCTACTTTGGCTGGCAAAAAATAATTCACTCTAATGAAAATGTCAGTATAATGTCGGCATAGTTTACAAGTCCATCGACAGACAAGTAGCTCTTTTATTAAAAGGAACATTGTACGTGGACCTGGTGAGAGGGGCTTTAACCTCAACTCGCCATGTCTGAAGAAAAATGCGGTTGACAACTGCCCTGTTGTTCCTTGCTATCAAAAACATTTAATGCCCACCTTAATGTTGAGTTCTGAAACTCGGTGAAATCCATCAAGTATCTTTGAAAGTACGTCAACAAGGGATCGAAGGCGGCCATGTTTGGCTTGCAGCAGAAAAATAGCCGAGATAAGGTGGCCCGATATCAAATTAGTAGAAATAAAGCATTTTGGCTCATGCTTGGCTTCCAACTGCATAAAATACACCTGTGTATTGTGCAACTTGAAGTACATTTGAAAAAAAGATCACCGTGTCTACTTCATTGAGATTAAGGCCAAGGTTTCGCCAAAAATAATTACAAGAACTACAATTGTTTAAGGGCAATACTAGCTCCTAAGAACAAAGAAGTTGACAGAAAAAATGACCAACTGTTGCAGTCTCTCCCGGAAACATCTCACATATTTAGTTCAGTGGATACCATTCTAGCTCCGGTAGTAAATTATCCAACGGAATTTCTGAATTCTCAAGAGCCTCTTGGAATTCACATAGACTGTAACTGAAGATGGGGGTGCCTATAATGTTATCAAGATTTTTTAATGACATCAGACTTGTAGGTAAGTTCATTCCACATGTAATTTAGGGATCGCTTTTTACTGAGTATGAAAAAAGCGAAGGCGTCTTTAAACACATGGTCACGCTTCTATTATAGGGGTCGGATATTACATTCACGTTGAGGAGACTTCAGTTTCCACTACGAATAAGTTTTGCTATGTTTATTAACAAAACACAAGGCCATAGTCTATCAGTTACTGGACTACAGTTAGAAGAATCCAGTTTCTCTCAGGGGAAGTTGTATATTGGTTGTTCCCGTGGGAGAAGGGAAACCAATTTGTTTATTTTATGCCCCACAAAGTAAGACAAACAGTATTGTCTACTAATGTAATGGAAAAAATGTTTAAATATATTTTTTGTGCTTGAATAAATGAATGTGAAGTTATATTTTTGTTATAGATTTATTTTTTAAATTTTAAATCCCGGACAACACTGATTAGCCTTGCTAGTATATATATATATATATATATATATATATATATATATATATATATATATATATATATATATATATACAAGTATATGATTCGTGTATATGGAATGAATTCCAATAAACAACAAATATTATTCTTAAAGAGTGCTCAATACAAAGTAGAGCAGATATAATTATTTATTAAAAAATAATTATAACACAAATATGTTATAAAATCACTACAAAAATAGCCATTTTGTTTCAACACCCTCGGTTTTTATCAAGTGATGATGTTGAATATATAATAAATGAACCACAAGAGTTCCTGGTGAAATCAGTTGACGCAGCTCCTGGGCGGCTCAAGAATCTGATGTTCATATGTAATTTTAAATAAACCCTTTCCTCTCATATCCATTTCTTATAAAAATTATAGTTAATAAATAAATTATAAGTATTTTAAAATGAGGTTTCACTTTTCAGTCACCCTGTACATAATCTGACATACATGTATACATATACATATATATATATATATATATATATATATATATATATATATATATATATATATATATATATATATATAAAAAGGCTTAAACACTAATAGTCCATGGTCATAATTTATTCCATTGGAATCGTAAATACGATTCAATTAATCAGACCTACAAATTCAAAAAGTGTGTTTGTATGTATGTGTATGTGTGTATTTGTATAGATATGTGGATATATGTGTGTACATGGGTATATGTATGTGTGTATGTGGGTACACGCCTATGTGTATGTATATACGTGTATGTGTTATTGTGTATGTGTGTATTCGCAAGGGGTTTTGAACATAAAAATATAGGTCCTTGCTAGATTAGATAATCGTTATATTTAATGTTTATATTTGATTTGTAACCTGTAATCGATATTAATTTTGTCAAATTTTCTTAATTACACAGCGGCCCTTTCAGTAAATGCCCTTCAATTTTATTTCCTCCCGCCCCATCTATCTCCCCCACCCCTTCTTCTTTTCTTTCCTCTCCCTCCCTCTTATTCTGATCTTTAACATTAGATCGTCTATGGTGTGTGTATGTCACCACGAAATGTATCTTTAATGTATTAGACATCCGACAACACTCATATTTCCCCCCTTCCACTCCTCTCCTAAATTTCTCTCTGTTAAGGTTTAATCTCCCACCTTCTCTCGTCTGTTACCCCTCTCTTTAGCTCTAACATTCGTCCCACATTCTCATACTTACACTCTCTCTAAATTCTATTTTTATTTCCGGAGTTGTTTTTTCTTTTTGAATTTGTAGGTCTGATGAATTGGATCGTATTTACATTAAATATTAGTGTTTAAGCCTTTTCATTATATCCTTACTCTGTCCTGGACATTGAGTTCTACCTGGATTCTATCCTCTTGGAATTTTTTATTCAAAAAAATATACATGTATGCGTATGCACCTATGTATATAAACTTATATATGTGTATATTTATTAATGTGACGTCGTCCCCTGGTCGCAGCGCCAACTGTGACGTTCTATCCTGATCTACCACGGCACCAGTTGTGACGTCCCCAAACAGCACCAATTGTGACGTCCTCGCCGCGGCGCCAGCTGTTCGCTCCTCGTTGCTCCGTTCGGGTGTCGCTGTTCCAAACGTGACGTCCGCCTGTCGCGTCAGTCGTGTTGTCTCGTCCTGTGACGACCAACTGGCTTGGTATCGGTCGCGGCACCCAAATGTGACGTTCTAACCTTTTGGTGATTCGGGTGGGAATCTGGTTAGATTTGATATCAGCCTCGTCGTTCCCAACTCGCTTCCAACGCCTGGTTACCAAGGTAACTGCATTGATCTCCAGTCTGCCTACCCACGTTGTGAATTGATCTTAGACAGACGAGATCAAACAGTGGTTGGGGCCGTAATGCAAACTGAGTTCAACGGGAGTGATAACACACAAACATGCATAAAAGAAAATAAAATGAAAACTCAAAAAGTTCAAAGTATCAAAGAAAAAGGTAACAAACTTTATGTCTAGTTGTTCGATACATAGGACTGCATCTATCTCCCGACCCGTTCTGTGGATTGTGACACGTCGTTTTCCGTTAGGCAAGTTTTAACGCTTCAAGTTGTCTGCTCTCTAAGAAATTTGTGTTTCGGTGTGTCTGGATCTAAGTCGCTCTTCAAAATAATTGTTCTTGGGTTGAAGAGGAGTCCGGAATTTGCGTGAATCTTGGTCAGCTGAACTCACTGGAACTGCTGGAACTCAACTCTCCGCTGGAGCCCGAACTGATTTCTGCTCGTAGGGGCTTCGCTTTTATGGACGCCGACCAAAACCGGGGTGGTTCTGTCGGCGTCGGGGGTTCCTCGATAATTCTAAATACATATTCACCTCTTTTATTTCTGGTTAGGGATTTTCCACTCTTTTCCATTTTTGGGAACCTTTCCTCACTCCCACCTTCTCACCATACTTCAGAGGGCTTGAACTGCCCTCCCCACTTCTTCGTAGCAGCTTCTCATACCTACACTCTGGATAGGCGGCGACAGCCTCCTTCGTGCGTCACGTGATCACCACTTGACCAATGATGTCTTAATCCGCGGCTTTGTTTCAGGAAGAAAAAAAAATATCTTGCTTAACTAAAAAAAAATTATCTCTTCTCTTTTCCCTTTCTTCCTCTTAATCGCCGTTATCATTTCCCTAGCCGCAAACGGGACAATATAACTCTTGTTCTACACGTGGTTTTTGTCAGGTATTTTATCGCTAATTATCAGAATGGGTCTTCTTAACACGCCCTCAGAAAAGAAACATCTCCAAAATTTCAGTCAGTCTGTCGCCTCGATGCAAGAAGAAATAACACTTCTGGGTCCCCATTCATTTTCCTTCGGTACATATTTCTGATAACATAATTTTATTATCGTAGGCCAAAGATGTTCTGCGGCAAGAAAATCGGTCAGTGTAGTTACTTCGTGTGTGTGGCGATTAATTTTTCCATATCTACCCAAAGCCCTGTAGTTACACCTGTGTTTTGTCAATTATCAAAATTAACGTTTTCAATTGGACTTTTCTTTGGCGAACATTTCTTGATAACATAATTTTATTATCGCAGGCATAAAGATGTTCTACGGCACGAAAATCGGTCAGTGTGGTTACTTCGTGTGTGTCGCGATTAATTTTTCCATATCTACCTAAAGTCCCTGTTTTTCGTCACTTATCGAAATAACATTTCCACTTGAATTTTTCTTTGGCCAGTCGACCAGCAGTTTGTTTACGTGCTCCTAAATAACACAGCCGTTCTCAAAACACATCTGATTCTTTCTTTCTTTCCCTTTCTTTTTACCCAGAATTTCCCTGTCATTGTAATGACACCCTTTCGCCATTTGTTACTTATCAATATATTCATTGTCTCTTAGCCGTGTGTGTGTCTGCTTATCACCCACGATTCGTCTCGCCTTTCTTTCTGCCTTCTTTTCTTTCTTTTCCTTTTCTGCCTCGTAAATGGTGCCACATTAATAATATTCTCTCTCTCTCTCTCTCTCTCTCTATATATATATATATATATATATATATATATATATATATATATATGCATACATGTGTTTGTGTATGTGTGCGTGTGTGTGTTTCATGAATGTGTCTCAGATTTGTGTAGGTGTGTGTGTTAAGTTTGTGCAGATAACGAATCGATACAATCTGGCAGATATTGGAGGAAAGTGAAAATGCAAATTGTAATGAAAATGCATCTGAATATTCAAATAATTAAGTTTTGTTGAAGTTTAAGAGAAAAAATAAAGCAAACATTTGACAAGTATAAATCAATGGATTATTTTCTTCTGCTCAGTATTATTTACCTAAATTGAATACTAACAACATCAATTGAACGTAATGTTATCCATTTTAAATTTGTTTTTTTTTTCTTTCTTTCTTTTTTGTTCGAGTAAGAAACTAAACAGCATATAATTGACTTCAGGATAAATACCATTTGCGAATGCCTGTACCTAAGCTGAAAATCGATGAACGTTTTCTTCTGCTCTCTACATTATCTTTACCAACTGATAAATTGCGTTATTTGTCTTCAGTTAGTTACAACGTTGAGGTTTTTATAAATACAATCGTGCATAATAATACAAATGATTTGCGCTTGCTTTTCTTTTAAGGTCTTAGATGAATGCACGCTTACGTAATTTGCTTGTAGAAATGACTATCTTCTAAATTTTCGGGAATATAGCGATTTACAAAGTGTAGCTTAGATGTGACACTAGGCTGAACCTAGAGAGAGAGACCCAGTGAAGACTGACTCCTCTAATCGGCCGTAATTGATCCCGAGCTTGTTAACCATTACGAGAAATCGAAGTGCCTCTCGATAATATATAAATGTATATATGGCGTTACCATAGATATCTGAAGTCGTATATATAGTCTGCCTACTACTGGTTATAATAATTAGTTACATGATTTCTTTTGATTAATTAACCCTAATGAGAATGCTGAAATTATTTAAGCCACTAGAGAGCGCTAACTAAAATTTAAAATCTGCCATCCCTAAAATTCCATATACCAGAAGGTAGATAATGCAAACAAATCTAAAATTGTAATTTCGTTATTATTATTATTATTATTATTATTATTTGTTGTTGTTGTTGCACCGGCCTCTAACACAAGGGAATTACACCGGTTCTCACTATATATAGTGCCAGTACTACCTACCCGGTGTAAGCAGCGACAGTACTACAACTGCCTAGCTGAGTAGTACCCGTTTCCTACCTTTGTATCTGTGATGTTAAATACACTTGTTCTTTAAACCAACTTCGACTTGATTTCTTATTTTTACTATTGTGCCCCGACACAACAATTATTATTGAAGAAAAAGTTTCCATTTGGCCGAGCAAGCAAATTAATTTTCAAAAAGAGTTCCATTCACTGGTTTTAGAGGAAGTCTGTACCTCTAATTGGATGAACTATAGAATAGGGAAGTTTTTAGATGGAAATGCCAGAACTGGGAATTGCAAGTAATGACTTTATTAATCTGATTTTTTTTTTTTTATTTTCACCTAAAATTTATAGTCAGAGGATATATTTTCTTTTGGATGAACATCTCTGGGTATTTTTGTTTTTAATTTGTGAAATAATATTTTTGGGCTCCTGAATGCCAATTGAAACCTCCCAAATGCCGATACATTGGATGCCATTTATACTGCTTGTTTGTTTTATTTTACTTTTTGTTTTTTGTTTGATCGTTTACGCTTGTTTTTGCTGGGGTCACTGCCTGATCCATGCCGCCTTATTGACTGCTTCTTTTCTTCTAAAAGATGCTCCTTGAGTCCACAGGATATGTGAGAACTATTCAAGGTGTCACTTTATCTCTTCAATGGGGGCCCTCTTGTCCGTCGCCCAGAGAAGAATTCCCAGAATAGAAGTATTTGTAAGACGATTGTCTCTAATTCTTGCCATTTGGGCATCCCATCACAATTGATTTCTCTGCAGCATATATATATATATATATATATATATATATATATATATATAAACTAAAGATTGTATTCAAGCATTAAATAGACCTTCGCCACTCGTTTTTTACTTTAGTGTCCACTCATATATACACGCGGTCTATCACTGATATTGAGCTAAACACTCTTAACCATAAATATAGGATATAGCATACCTTATAATTATACATTTCTCATATATATATATCAAACCCTCGGTCATGATGACGTGTGACTTCCTTCTAGCACGGCTATCGACAAGCCCCTCCCCCGCAAGTGTTCCATCAACCCAATTCCACTCACAAGGCTTGGATCAACCTGTGGTATGGTTTTCATGCACTTTCCAAAGGTCCCGTACACCACTGGACTCGCACCATCTCGAGACCGATAACATCATTTAGTCTGCTTCTGACAAATCAACCGGGGTGAGATTCGAACCCGGTTGTCATGGTCAGAAAGCGAACGTTCTAACCACTATATATATATATATATATATATATATATATATATATATATATATATATATATATATATATATATATATATCTTTTCAAAAGTTGATTGTTCATGATAGTTTCTATCAAAAGAAAACTACAAAATATATCTATTCAACATTTAATCTCCTTCGAAGCAATCCGCTTCTGAAGACATACACTTTATGCAACGCCCTTTCCATTCATGGAAACCTATCTAGAACTCTTTTTTATGGCTTAGCACAAATCGGCCACGTTACATTCTCTTCAATTTCATTGCCGTCTTGAAATCTATTCCTTTAAAGTGGGATTTAATTTTTGAAGACGAAAAAGAACTTCCAATGGGCGAGATCGGATGAATATGGTGGCTGTCGGACCTCGGGAATGCTCTCCTTGGCCAAAAGCTGCTGCACAAGACATGATCACTGATGGAACATCGTGTGGTGTCGTAAGACGACCACACTCTACACACTTCCACGCACTGCTATAAACAAGGGATGTAGCGTGAATGTTACAAACTCACTGTGAATGCAGAGTTCAAGGTCAATCTATGCCAAGCGACTTCACTTTGCGTACTTTAGCTCCGTGACCATAGCAACAGTTTCGAAAGTTTTTAACCAGATTATTATGTGTGTTTGTGTGCGCGTGTGTGTGTACGATTAAATAAGGAACAGGCTTTTAAACGTTTATAAATTTAAATTTTACACTTAAAATATATTATTTTGCAATAAAATGGTATTGTCTATAATTCTACTACAAACGCAGATTTTTTATACTTAAATAGTCTTTGTTTTGGAGATCGCTATTTGCCCATAATTGGGGCCCTAACAGGTGCTACCACCCCGGGTCACTGTGGACCTAGGAACAACAGCAATTCAAGCTCCTTGAAACCCCTAATCTCTTGATCAGGGGCCTTGCTGCTGGATGTAGTTTATCGTTATACCTAGAACAAATATAACCTTGTATGACACATTTACTTTCAATGTTCATTATATGTAACATGCATTTAAAATATCCTCATATACACCAAGGTTTTGACACGCATTGAGACGAACAAGAATTTAGCACACACACATACACACACAAAGAAAAACAATGCCACATACGTACAATAACGCTATAAAATGAACACGTGACAACAAGTGGACGCAATGCAAATTAGGATTTAAATATCAAAACAATTCTGCCTAACTTTACTTACAAAAAAATAAAAGCTGAATAAAATGATATGTTAACTCAAATTTATGAAGATTTTCTTAGTTATTTCATAACCTTAAGACTGAATAAATTATTTTATAGAATTTAATCAATATATAGAGCCCACCAAAAATGTATACCCACTTCAGGAAATTAAAGACTAATAATAAATTTATTCAGATATCACGAGACACAAGTTAACTTTGGACTCTACAATCACAAGACATGCTCAAAATATTGGCATTTAACTTCCAATCATTTACTAGTAAATGCTTGGGTAACGTTGTCCAAAGTGTTCAGTGGAATTGCTGCATATTCAATTTCAATTTCTTGTGTAAGGACCGCTAGTGTAGTGGGGTTTCTGCAATACATAACTCTAGGACTTATTGATGCTACAGCCATGAGTGTAATGCCATTTGTCGAGATTAATACTACAGCAAACATTGTTATCGCAATTTGATAAAAATATTAAAGACATGTGTTTTCTTTTCCTGAAGTGTGTATACATTATTTTGATGAAGTCTGGATTTAACTCATGCACACACACATACACCAGTGAACTTTTTTTTAAAAAAAAATAGCACATATATTACAGAGATAATGCCATTCGTAAGGTGTGGGCTGTACTTATGATTAAAATGTTTTTGTATTTCTTTAAGGCATGGGCTACCAGGGATTCCTTTAATGAGTCTATTGGAATCTTTTCCAATCAATCCGAGGTCTCCAACTACAACTGGAATTGTTAATGTCCTAACGTGTTTTTTGAAGATGTTCAAATATCCATTGCAGTTTTCAGGGACGACTATATCAATAAAGAAGCACATGTTATCCTTGCGGTCTCTAATTACAATATCAGGGTGATTAGCTTCGATTATTCAGTCGGTGTGTATTGTAAAATCCCATAAAATTGTTATTATTATTATTGTAAAATAATTGACCTATTAATGGATGAAGGTTCCTTAAATCTTTAGGACAAGTTGCCGAATAATTTTCTGTCTAATGGTACTCTTACGGTTGGTTGGATTTTGATTTTTTTAGGTAACGCCCTCTCTTAAATGGGGACACCATACAGTTATTAATTAAATATTTTCAGTGTCTTATTAATTATCAAATCCAGAAGATGGCCATAAATCTTTGACTTATATATATATATGTATATACATACATACATACATATATATATATATATATATATATATATATATATATATGTGTGTGTGTGTGTGTGTGTGCGTGTGTGTGTGTGTGTGTGTGTGTGTGTGTGTGTGTGTGTGTGTATTTGGAGTGAAAGATGCATGACAAAGAGGAAAGCGTTTGTGTGACGCGTTTAGTTCCTTACGATTCATCTGACTAATTTTGCTTGAGTTGGTGCGACTACAGATGCCCACGTATGGGAGGCGATGGGAAATTTTAATTTAATTTTTTAATGTATTTTGTGTATATAATCTAGACAGTTTCATTTAGAACCTTGTTCTTTTTGTTACTATATGTGTAAAATCAGTCAGTTATGTGCCATGCGTGATACACTTTCGATACATGACTGACGAGGCAGTTTTTTTTTCCGAAGTAATGGATAGCGGTTCGGATTGAGGAATCTAAGAGCCGAGTTCGAAATCCAGTCGAATCCATTACATTTATTTAGTGTTAATAACCTTGGCAAAGGTATGAATTCTCTTTTCTTCCCACCCCCAGCTATGGGTAAATAGCAGGACAAACCGGGTTCTATAGTCTTTCATGGCAACTGGTCTACCGCAGAAATAGATGGCAACCTACTGCGGGAAAAAAAAACCTGCCTCGTGTATCGAAAGATACATGATCGCCTAAGCGTGTATCGAGCATGGATCATAACTGACTGATGTGTAAAATGCATTAAAAAGAATAATTTTAAAATTCCCAGCATCTCTCGTTTGTACGCACGTGTACTCGCACCAACATAAAGAAAATTACTCAGACCGGAAAAGGACCAAACGCGTCACAGGAAAAAATTTTACACTTTGTCAAATATCAACCCAGTTGTTAGAACAGAACAGCCAAACTAGCTGTACATATTATTTACTTATAGTGGTAGAGGATTCTGCAGAATCAATCACATGTTATGGAAGCGCCGAATACAGAAAACTGGAACACACATTGTGTCACAAGTTACCCAAACGACCTAATCACTTTTTTAATTCAACGTTGTTCGTCTTCTAGACCGGTTGCTACCCAAGGATACAGAACGAACTCTGTCCTTCTTGGTGGGGTTGAGAAGAAATGGATTCATAACTTTGCGAAGGATATTTTCATATAAGCAAATTTGTATCTATCTGTCTATCTCAGTATAATTTGAATTAAATTTATTTGTATTTATATATCTAAGACATTTGTAACTACCAAAGTTTATTCTTATCTATTATAGTTTCTTTCTTTCTTTTTTTCTTTCTTTTTTTTTCTTTTTTTTCTTTCTTTCTCTCTGTCTATCTATCTATCTATCTATCTATCTATCTATCTATCTATCTATCTATCTATCTCAGTATAATTTGAATTAAATTTATTTGTATTTATATATCTAAGACATTTGTAACTACCAAAGTTTATTCTTATCTATTATAGTTTCTTTCTTTCTTTTTTTCTTTCTTTCTTTCTTTCTTTCTTTCTTTCTTTCTTTTCTAATTATGAATTATCTATCTATCTATCTATCTTTATAATTTGAATTAAATTTATTTGTATTTATATATCTAAGACATTTGTAACTACCAAAGTTTATTCTTATCTATTATAGTTTCTTTCTTTCTTTTTTTCTTTCTTTTCTTTCTTTTTTTCTTTTCTTTCTTTTTTTTCTTTTTCTTTCTTTCTCTCTGTCTATCTATCTATCTATCTATCTATCTATCTATCTATCTATCTCAGTATAATTTGAATTAAATTTATTTGTATTTATATATCTAAGACATTTGTAACTTTCAAAGTTTATTCTTATCTATTATAGTTTCTTTCTTTCTTTTTTTTTTTTCTTTTTTCTTTTTTTTTCTTTCTTTCTTTCTTTTTTCTTTCTTTCTTTTTTCTTTCTTTCTCTCTCTCTGTCTGTCTGTCTATCTATCTATCTATCTATATGTCTGTCTATCTATCTCTGTTTGGTCATTATCTATCTTTCATCGTTCATTCTATTTGTAACTACCTCTTTCTATATTGATGTTTATTTTTAATTATCTCTGCACGATCTATCTATTTTAGTTGATATCTATCTATCTATCTATCTATCTATCTATCTATCTATCTATCTATCTCTGTTTGGTCATTATCTATCTTCCATCGTTCATTCTATTTGTCACTACCTCTTTCTATATTGATGTTTATTTTTTGTTATCTCTGCACGATCTATCTATCTATCTATCTATCTATCTATCTATCTATCTATCTATCTATCTATGCCAGTCTTTTAGTAATTACCACCGTCGATATCTATCTAAGATCGCTTGTAATTAATTCTATTCGTATCTATCTCCGTGTCTGTCTAGTTAAGTATATGTGTAACAATTTCTGTTCGCCACTACCAAATTATGATTGCTCCTATTTTCGAATCTCCTCATCAGTTCAGACGCACAAACCCAATTCTTGAGATCACTACCCAACCTCCAAACGCGACACTAACAAAATTACCTCATTTCTATACTCTTACCCTTCGAATACCAAACCAACAAGGTTGAAGCCAAATCATGCAGAGTCAATTTACATCACATAGACGAGTGAAAGGCTGTGTAGGCTCTACGCCACTAAAGACACGTAGCCAGCGTAATGACCAATGTCAAGCGAATAAATGATGCAACAGAGGAGATAGACAAGACAGTCTACTTCATTGTGTCAATAGGATTGGACGTAAATTCCTCACTAGCCGCTTAATTACGTCTTCTGTTCGGACGTCTCATTGTCTACCCTACCGTTTCATTATAATCTTTCGCTCTTTCAACAAGACAGAGTTGTATGGCCATCCGTTTCCCAATCATTTCGGATACAATGCAATTTTTTTTTATAACTATCCGCGTTCCTCGTGATAAGATCATTTATCATGGTTCTTTGTGCGTGTGTTAATTTTCTGCGCATGCGCGTGTGTGTATGTTAGGGTCGAAGGTTCAGTGAGTGCGTGTTTTCGGATTGAATTGATGCAAACTCCTAATTTGAGTATATCAATGGACAGTAATGAGAATGGCCGCGTCTTTAGGTGTCATGCAGAAAATATACCAACATATTACCAATATTCTTGACAAAATCCAAAGAAAGGCTTGCAATGTTATAGGACCTCACCGGGCATCTCGACTTCAGACATTTTCCCACCGATCTGACGTTGTCTCCCTCTCTCTTTTCTACAAATATCTCCATGGTAACTATTCTCATGAGCCTTTCTCCTGGTGCTGCGACTACACGGATTTAAGGGTTTTACTAGATTGGCAACTAAGTCCAACTGTTTTACTATTGAACTAACTAGATGCAACCGCTACTTCCACTCATAACAGTTTCTTACCTTCCCCTTTCCACCTATGACCCCCTCACACGCACACCGATTTATTTCTTCCCTGATAGCTACAATCTTAAATAATTGAAATGCAACGTCAGTCGCCATCTTTTGTCTTCTTGAACCATGTTCCTTCCTTCTCACATCACACCTTACATCTGACCACCTAACTCCCCAGACTGCAACCCCCTTGATTATTATGTGTGGGGCGCAGTTGAGCAAGAGACTAGCGAAACTCCTTGTAACACCAAATATGAATTATTCAACATTCACTAACTTAAACAAGGAGACCGCTCAGAAGAGATTCAGGAGATTCTGAAATCGTCTGGGGGCCATGTTTGAAGCCAATGGCGATTTTATTGAATAAATTTACTCTTTAGTCTTTCAAGATAGTTTTGTGTAATTTTGGTAAATATATTTCTTAAAATGCGATGTCAGTATTATTTTCATTTTTGCGTAATTTAAACGACAATTTATCCATCGATTATATATATATATTTATTTATTTGTTTGTGTTTGTGTATTTATAACTGATTATTTCTACGTAATTTACTTATAATAATTTATTTCTACAAGAGATCCAAGGAACAAGGGATCAAAAGAATTCGCTTGACAGAGCAAGTTTTTAACTACGCAAAACTATTTTTCCCACAATTGCTATTTATTTTTTTCTCGAATTTCCTACATGTGAAACTTCCTTCCGATTTCTTGCTTCCCTAATAACGACAACCTTTAAAAATTTAAATGTAATGTCAATCGCCATTTTCTTTCTTCTTGAGTCCTGTCCCTTTTTTGTTCTTTCCTCAATCCTTCCTATATTCTAGAATTCCCTTTCCCTTTTGCTCTCTGTAACTCCCCACCCCCCGCGTTATCGCCACATTAACGTCTTGCTTGGAGTAAAAGGATTTTTTTTAAAGTCAGTTTTAAATATTAAAAAATCGTTTTACTTGTTGTCCCTAACAAATCGAAAACATTAAAATCAAGGATAATAACATCATTTTAATGAAGTAAAAATAAAACAAATTGTTTGATTGCTAGTTTAGCTTTTCCTCGCTTTTTCCATTTTCAGGAGAAAATGCAAATTAAACTATCTTAAAATCTAAGTAGGTAGCTAAAATTAATAAAAGAACGACAGTTACATAATTAACTGCCTCTACCAAAATACATGCACTTAAATCACATTTTCTCTCAGTGTAACTGAACACGTCGTCTAACGTCCCTACCTAAACTCTGAAATTTGATTTACTAATATTTATTTAATCTCTTATTTTTATTTTTAAATAGATGTAGTTAAGTTCGGCTTTCTCCCACTTTATACTACTTACCCATCTTTTGTTTCCTTTGGTTTCAAGTTTCTTTTCCTAATGGAAATGTTAATATTAACCGTTTCCCTATGAGGAAATATTAGGCATTTATTGACCGAACAGCTAGCAATGTTTTTGGTTGAAAGTTATAAAGTCATTCTCTTAAAACAATTTTTCAGGAAAACAGATTTCTCAAGTCCGATAGCTATTAACACTCTTTCCATTATTGATGGGGGTTTCCTTCCTAAACTTTTATTTGAAGTAGTGTGGAATGTAAACACTTTGATTATGTAATTATTTTCTCTTCAAATTACATGTAATATCCATTCTAGTTGTTCCTGCAGTTGGTAGTTGTCAAGTGCTTTCATTCGCAGTAATCTCTCATGTCTTAATGGCATCGCCTAGCTTGGGGTGAAATTATTTAAAAAAGAAAAAGGAAAATTGTCGAGGAATCTTGTATTCATGAAATCTTTCAAACTGATTTTCCTCAAATAAGCATTAGAATCAATTATATAAAAAAGCACTGAAAATGAAATCAGCAAGCCAATGATTTGTGAAGAAAATATATGGCGTCCAGAAAAAAAATGTTTATTTGAATTTTCTTGTCCTATAGTTCATAGATATTTCTATAAAATTATTTGCTTTGTTTTCTTTTTTTTTTATTTTTAGGAAACAGTGAAACTTAATCTATCTTAAAATCTAAATATCTCTCTTCCAACTTGCTTCCGAGTCAATTTTGATCTTCAAAAATTTAAATACAATGTCAATTTTTATGTTCTGCCTTCTTAATTCCTATAATTTTTTCTCTCCTTAATAGAGATTTATTTTTCTCATATTCTCTCACACTCAGTAACCCTTTATATCTTAGTTGATTTATTGCCTTGCTTAGAGTGAAATGATTAAAAAAAATTCTCCATTCATATCCTAGATTAATATATGTGTATTAAAGATACAATTTCTAAATTTGATTTTTGATTTCCTAATATGAAGAAACAAATTCACACTTTTCCCTCTTATTGTTTGACGCACTTCGAGACTTACATAACCTGAATGTAAGCTGAAAGATAATTCTACTTTTTTATAGGCGCCAGCCTACCAAAAGGTGCTTTGTTTTGGGTTTTTTTCTCATTTATAGGAGACAATACAACGTAAATCAACTTAAAATCTAAATAAATAGTTAAAATTAAGGAAAAACGGTCACATAATTAACTGCCCCTACCAGACTACATGCACTTCAATCACATGTTACTCAACGCTTTTAAAGTCTCCGTCTAAACTCCAAAATTTTCTTTACTATTTATTATTTTTAATCTCTTACTTATTTTCTCTTTTTCTTTATTTTTCGGCAGACATGGATAAACATGACCGCACCGAAATACGACAGTGTGTTAAAAGGACTGTTTTTCCCATGACATCGCTTTTTTAACTTCCCTTTAACCTAAAAATATGAAAGTGAATTGATACATTTACTTTGTTCTTGACAATTGGCAATGCAAATAAAAAACACTATTTATTTATTAGATTGTTTATTTACATTTAGTTATATTATTTACTGGAAAACATATAATAATTTACTTAATGTTTATAAATTTACGAAGAAAAAATGTATTCACATTTATGGCTTATAAATTGGTAAATGATCAATATTGATTTGCATTAGTTCTAATTGTATTTTTAGAATGTTGGAAATATAAAATTATTCTTATAAATAAACAATCTAATAAATAGTTTTAGTATTTTTGGTGTAATTTTTTAAAATCAAAAAGAAATATATGAATTTACTTGCATCATGTGTTTAGGTCTTATTCCAAATGTAATTAAGGGCTTTTCAAAACGATAAATATTACCAAAGAGTGAAGGTAGTTAAAAAAAAACTCGGTTTCATGTGGAAAATCTTCTTTTTAACATGCTATCTTTTTGCGGGAATGTTTATCCATTTTTGCCTTTTTTTTCTTCTCAATAGAAGTAACTCTCCTACTTCCCGGTTCACACTCCTTCCTTGTCTTTTAAAAACGAGTAGAGGCTTAGCCATTGTTTCGTAATTAGTATTGTAGTTCCGATTCATTCTCCTCTAGTCTTCTTCTGCACTTTCACTTCCAGTAACCCTTTGCATCTTAGTGGCATTATCGCCATCAAATGAACTTGTAATAAAACGCAATTTTGGTTCTAATAGTGATTTATTAAGTATAGCTTAAAAGCGGCAAAAGGCAACAAGTAGAGAGCACCCGATGAGACTCAAACGCATGACTGAATCCTAATGAATCTAGTGAGACAAGTTTGCTAACCATTACACTTACGTATAAGTGACCAATACAGAATTCATAACGCAAAAGTAACTACAGAATTAAACAAGTTTATAGAGTCAAATCTGCAAACAATAAAGGGAATAGTGGACAAGTTCATTAAAATTGTGTATCTTCATTCAAGAATAATAATTTTTTTTTTTTCTTTTTGTCTGATTATATAAATTGTGAGACTCACATCGTTCTGATGTTGCTGGTTTTAATTTCTTTGTGTATTCGGAACGATAGAAAATCCACGGGCGACCGCAGCATGATCAAATGCAGTTAATCCATGAACAGAAAATGGAAGGAAAGTGTTTTGAGAAAAGGCAGAAGATCAGATTTAGCACTAAATTGAAATAATCAGGCAAAGAAGGGAAAACACGATACAGACTTCTATAAATAATTGTTTTGTATATTAGCAATGCTTTAACAGCACACACATACACCCACACACAACACCATCACTTGAGAAGATACCAGAAGTGTTGAAACAAAATGACTACTATTGTAGTGATTTTATAACATGTTTATGTTGTAATTTTCGAATAAATTTTATTTGCTCTACTAAGAATAGTGTTTTGGTTATTGGAATTTTATTCCGCCTACAACAACTGTAAACTTGGACACACACACACACACACACACACACACACACACATATACATACATACACGACGGTTTGTATACAAGCGTTCCCAGTGTAAGATAGTTAAACAGAGATGGCAAATTACAACATAGAGTTAAATTAAGTCAACTCAAATGCATTTTAAAACATTACTAAAATGCTCGTACTCAATCTTGTTCAATGTTGGTTGGTTTTGTAATTGACGGAATACATTCATTTTAAGGGGCATTTTTCGTCCAACACTTCTTCCGTAAGATTCGTTGGAACGACAATAATCAAAATGGCAAAACTGCAGAAGAAGAAGACGGGAGTAGGCGTCAGTTTTTTGTCGTTTTGATTTTTGTCGTTGCAACGAAACTTTCTGAAGGAAAGTTGAGCGAAAAAAAAGGTCCCTTTAAATAAATGCGTTCCGTCAATTTCAAATTAGGTTGTACAAAATTTTACTTTACATATATATACCCTGCTGTAACAGCAAAATTGTCCAAATCGTGTAACAGCATAATTATCCATCCTACAAAATGTTTAATATCTAAAATAAATAAATAAAAAAATCACTAAACGAATTGAGTTTCATATTTCCGCATTTTCAGATAAGACAGTCATTTTGACACCATTTTTCGTAAGGATCACTGAAAAACATTTCGAGTTTTTCAGCTAAAAAGAGGACAGGTGTTGTGTCAGACCCACCGTTTCCCAACTGGGTAATGGTGAGAGGGAAAGGATCATTCATGCTTTCAGTAATAGTATCAGTATTCATATTCTGGCTTCCATCTCGGAGTCCGTTCAAAAATCATCGAGAGTACGGTGAATAAGTTTAAAAAAGAATGAACAGAAGAAAAGAAAACCAGATCAGAAGGTCACAAGAGCAAAAGGGATTCATCATTTAAACTTACAGCTAAAGAGATCAATTAGAAAAGATCCAAGTCAATACAGAAGACGTTTGACACGCGAGACAGGAGTCCAAATAGTAGTGTAAAGAAACTTGAAAAGAAAATCGTACGTGAAATATATGAGATTACTCCAGGAAAGAAAGATGGTTATATATATATATATATTTATTAAAGACATATTTTTATGTTTAACGTTGTTATTTTATAGATACAAGTATTTAAGCAAACTGTTTTGATAAATGTTTTAAATAAAAATATAAATTACAAAGAACCAATCGGTAGACAAGGTCGAATTTACTGCTTATAAACTTCAACTTTCCATTGGTTCTTTGTAGCTCAAGCGGTAAAAGTCAGCGTAATGACGGTTATATAGGATGCAGGTTCGAATCTTAAATAAAGAACGAAAAATTTTATGAAAATTTTCGGACATTCAGGCCGGTAAATGTTATTTAAACTGTTTATCATAAACAGAGCATTTTTAAATATGTATCTTTAACAACGTTAAACATAAAAATATGTCTTTTAAATAAATTGTCGGACCTTGTCCATTTCTTATATATATATATATATATATATATATATATATATATATATATATATATATGAACTTAATTTTAATCCTTATGATTAATTAATGATGAACATGTTATCTTCGTTTACAATAGATTTCAAACGATTTTTTGGAGAATATATTCTTATTGCTCAAAGTAGAGTACAATAGTAGCTTAATGTTTTTATATATATATATATATATATATATATATATATATATATATATATATATATATATATATCAAGCGAATTCGCTTGAGGATGAAATGGAACTAATGTCTTTAATTTAATCACAAAATTAAAAGGCTTTTAGCTTCCAATTTTCATGGTTAGAACTGTGTAGCGAAAAAAAACATATTTTAAATCAATTAATTTATAATTATATATATATATATATATATATATATATATGTTTTTAATACAAGTGAGTCCTAATAATATAAAATTTTAAGACCGATCTACAAGAAGAGCTCAATGTATTTATTATAACAGATCAAATAAAATACATAAATCAAAAATCTAAAAGTACCTCATGCAGAAAATGGTCATTTCCATCAACAGATTATCATTTCAGAGATGTTATAAATGAGATAAGAGTAAAAAAGACATAGGAAGATAAAGAAGGGGAAAGAGAAAAAAAAGGGTACAGAAAAAGAAGAAATAGTTGAGCAACGCGATAAATGTCTAGACATATATTTACATAGATTTTCAATAAATATGAGGCTAGAAAGAAGAAGAAGAAAGAAGAAGAAGAGTAAGGAGAAAGAAATTACAAAGAAAAGAAGTAAAGGGAAAAGGCCAGAGAGGAAGGAGAATGAGGAAGAAATGGCAATTACAAAAAGTTGCAAGGGTAGCGTGTCTGATTCAATTTGAACCTTACTCAAAGTTTTAAAACAATCACAAAATTAAAATAAAAATAGAATTTTAGCTACGCAAACATCAATAGATGGTCTATAAAATGATAAATACTTAAAAAATCATCACTAGATAATTTATATAAGGGATACTACTTACAGATATTTAAAATTTAGCGAATGACTATCAAATGTTTGAAATCTAAAATAGAATATAACAATAATAATAATAATAATAATGATAGGGTATGCAATATAATAAATAAAAATAATTATTAGTCATTATTAAATAAAATTATTGAGAATAACAATAAAATAAATATAAGTTAAATATTAAATAACTAATTAAATATATTGATATATCGAATAAAATAGTATTAATAGTAAGAAAATACATAGCATATAATAAATGATTATTAAATAGAATAAATATTAAAATGGTATGTAAAGTGCGAGAAAAGTAACTAGTAGAATAGAACTTACGGTTGCATCAAGCTATTTCAGCAGTAAAACGGTGGGACCTATCTGCCCATCTAGTAGTAAGCTTAAATACGGGTGGCCGATGTACCAATAT
Organism: Acanthosepion pharaonis; assembly: GCA_903632075.3. Classification (NCBI taxonomy): domain Eukaryota; kingdom Metazoa; phylum Mollusca; class Cephalopoda; order Sepiida; family Sepiidae; genus Acanthosepion; species Acanthosepion pharaonis. Next base: position 508,963 of record CAHIKZ030000329.1, read on the forward strand.
AGTCATTTGCTAAGCGTAGCTTAGATGTGGCACAGGGCCGAAAGTATGGGGCACTCAGTGAGGCTCGAACTCACTACTCAGTCGTAAATATTTAAGCGAGACAAGCTTGCTAACCATTACACCACGCCGAGGAGTCTCCGACGTACCAATAGATCTCATTAGAACTGTCAAATATTTATAGAAAAAATAAAAGTTACGTCATGTCGGTGGGAACGTGACTGAAGTCGAGAAGTCAGGATAATATTACTGACCCTTATTTGACAAAAAGAAAACTTATCTTAGCCAACGCATTTCGGCCTAAGATGAACTTTATCAAGGCAAATCGAAAGGATTTTAGTTTGCAACAAGATGAGGTTTTCCTTTTGTCTTTATTCATATTATTCATTTACAAATATGTTTCATGTGATATGGGAAATTTCACACTCAATGTAAGAGAGAGCGAAATAAATAGAGACCACGAAAAAAGAGCTTTTTATTTTATTTTACAAGGCGTAATTATTATTTTAGCATTGCTATACATACATTCATACATACATACATACATATATATATATATATATATATATATATATATATATATATATATATATATATATCACTTTAATCGTTATTTTTTAGTGGATACCCGTATTTGAGTAGGCAGTGTGTTTATTTATTGAATAGTGTTGCAATGGCAAAAGTACGCACGTGAAGGTTTTAAGAAAGCTTTATTCAACTGAGAATACAATGTTTGCGTATAGTGTCCTTTTACAGTCCCAGTAAAAAGAAATAGCTCTCTCAAAGAAGAGAGTAAGAAAACAAGGGGAGACCACTCATGATTATTCACAACAAGTATATTTATTTATTTTCGTCTACTGGCATAAATGTTCGCGAAAGCATATTAAAGAAAAATTTGCGCTCTCCTGCAGGATTATGAATCCGCGTCTCCCAGGGCATTGAAGAGATACTGAAATGCTCGGGTGGCTCTAATTATCTAAGACTACTGAATGACGGTAAGTCAGGCGAAGCTAAATTTTGTGCTTTTTAATCGAAATTTCTCACGTCAAGTCTGTTGAAATTTTTAATATTTGCTGTTTCGTATCCAAAGGTACTCAAATAATTTTTTAGAATTGATTTTTTTATTAATCCTACAGATTTTTATCACATTAAACTTTTTTTTTTCGCAGATATTCGTATCTGAGTAGACGCTCAATTTATTTATTAAACAGTATATTTATTTATTTTCGTCTACTGACCTGAATGTTCGAGAAATCTTATTAAAGGAAAATGTGCTCTTTCCGTAAATAGATAGGAAGATAAATATAGATATATATCGAAAGAATTAATGGACTTATTTTTAATTTGACATTTTCATTAATTCAAAAGTTATTTTTGTGCTACCCGTATTTGGAATATACGCCCCGTATTTTTTAAAAAAAATGAGCATTAATTCTATCGACCAACGCACTTGAGAAAACTTAAGAAAAATGTGGAAGAGGTGTGGGGAATATGAATGCAGGATCAAAATGTGGATTCCTTGACAAAAGTGGGCATAGTTTCGTATTTTGTTGGTGAGGACATTTTATTCATTAATCGTACTTGTGTGTTCACACCGATAGAAGTAAAATAACAATGTTTAAAATAACGTTTGAACTAATATATACGAGGTCTGTCTGAAAGGAAAGGGGATTGCTGTTAATAACAATTTATTTCAATTCAATTCCAAACAACATGTTTTCCTCTTCACTGTAATGACAGTCGTGTCTAATGCATATTTCTATCATTCTCTCCCACGCTTCTATGTACTGCTGAAAGGATTCTTCTTGGATGCCCATCAGATCCATCGTTACGCTCCTTTTAACGGCCTTCACGCCTTCAAAGTGCCTTTAATGATCTCCTTGAACGTGGGGAAAAAGTCACAGGGAACTATCGGATGTTCAGGGCGTTGTGTGCAGATGCATTGTCGTAGTGAAGCAGCCACGATTTGTCCTGCCCAACTCTCGTCTCTTCTCGCGCACTGAGAGAAGCAAACGTCGCTGAATCTCATTGCAGTCTTACTGATTGATCGTCGTACCCAGTGACAATACCTCTCTGTGGACGATACCCATAGTACATCCAACTCCGTTATGAATATAATATATCGCACGTGAAGTGCTGGTGTTAATAAAATAGTGTTCGATGTAATATATCAGAGCTATTCAGTATGTATATTAATAATAATATATATAATTCCTCACGAGTTATATATATATATATATATATATATATATATATATATATATATATATATATATATATATATATATATATACTGCACTCTCCGGTCGATTTCGAAAATGAGGGTCTAGTAACTCAGCTCCTAGAACCCGATAAGCAGACTACCCGCACATATCATTTGATTATTACGATGAAGACTTGCGCAGAACCAGTGAACATAGGAGTCAACACTCAGGCCTGACGATTGCATCTAGCATGAAACATACTGTCGCCTCGAAGTGTTGACTTCTATGTTCACTTTTATATTTACACACGCTCTATCTCTGATATTGAACACTTTATCCCATAAATATAGCACACCTTAAGACTATATTTCTTCATATATATATATATGGCAATTCACAGATAAGTTTCAAAACAGAATGAAACGGAAAGCAAATAAAATACATATCTCTTACGTAATAGGCTTCTTTTATATCGTTTTATATTTTTGAAGTTTGCGATTTCAAAGAAGATTACATGGCAATTCACTGATTATATTTAAATAGAAATAAAGAGGAGAACACTTCTCTATAAACTGTCTATATTCACCGTAATAGACTTCGATTTATTTTATATTTGCGATTTATTAGCATTATATTAAATCACTGTTGACATACAAGGATTTAGGAAAAACGGACTTATTCAAGTATAACACTTAAACTCATGCATATTATATGGCGATATTCTAAGCGTAGCCTATATGCGTTTTATATGCTTCTGTTATAAATACATGACAACAGTTAAATATTTTAACTTCACCCTCTACAATAAGCTACATCCGGCAGTAAGACCTCTGATGGGGAGATTTTAATGAGTGTGAAACGACCTCTTAATTCTTGTTTTTCACAGGTTAACCCTGACTCGGGGCGGTAGCACCTGTTAGGGTCCCAGCTATAGGCAAATAGTAGACACCCAAAACAAAAAAAAACACTATGAAAGCATAAAGATACATTTTTACAGTAAAATTATTGGCAATACAATTTTAAAAATACCAACATCCCCTATTGATAGTAAAATGAGCAAGAAAACGAATTTATAGAAAAGTGACCAACAATGCATTTTATCTATATTTGAAGGCATACAAATGCGTTCAAAATATTTAGATTTCGGCATTAAATAACACATGGCGGTTGATATGCCGTATAACTAAATCGACCAAATCAACCAATTTAACTTCACAACGGAGTGGTACAAACATTTGTATCTGCTTCTAAATGTTCCTTATTATCTAATGTTTTTTTTTACCGTTCTTCATAAACATAATTACTGAATATTTTGTTATAAGCATTTTTTTTATTCCTGCTCATCTTCATTTCCATTAGATGAAAATTATTTTGTAACAGTAATAGAACGTAATTATGGTTTCAAAATGAAAAATGCATAATATATTATTTCTGTACTATTGTTAAATATAAAAGGTACATTTATATTTCAATTAAAAAAAACGTTTCGAAATGAAATATAAACAATTTTTTCTTTCTGCAACTGTTTCTATTAATTTCGCTTCTGTTGATAAAAAAAAAATCAGCGTAGAATTAATTTGCCTGATAATAGCGAATAACAGTTTGTTATGGCGGAAATGATAGAAGAAACGTTTTTTAAGAGAAAAGATGGGGTTAATGTTGGTTTGAAAAAAGCGTAGGCAAGAGGAATAGGCATGATACAATGAAGAAAAAGAGTGAGGAAAAGAAAGGAAGAGCCAAAACAATAACGAATGAAAGAGAATGAATATCATAATATGAGACAAACAGACATCGTATATATGTGAAGAATTATAGTCACTTTGGCGTGGTGTAATGGTTAGCAAGCTTGTCTTGATAGATCAGTTACAACTGAAAAGTGAGTTCGATCCTCACTAGATGCCCCATACTTTCGGCCTTGCGCCACATCTAAGCTATGCTTGGAAAATAACTATATGTGAAGAATTAAAAGCCGTCAAACGAAGGATGGGTGTTTAAATTAAAACGGTAAGAAATGAAGACAGCAAAAAAAGGACAGACAGAAAAGTTAAAGATCAGAAACGAGTAAAAAATGAAGAAGAGAAAAGGAATCAGAGGAAAACATCTGAAAAAGAAAGAAAACACGCTCTAAAAAAAACAAAACTAATGAAAAAAGGAGAATGAAAAGAGTAAAAGAAATTAAGAATGAAGGAACAAGCTGAAAGATAAAATGTAAAGGACTAGCGGGATAAAGAAAAAAACAAACCAAATAAAGTATTTTAATTATTGGCAAGAATGAAGTGAATGAAAAAAGAAAAAGAAAAGAATTTGTAAAAGAGAAAACTGCTAGAAAATGCAAAAATAAAACAATACAGTAATAAAAATCTTTAAATACAAAAGGTGGACAACATGATAATTATTCATTGAAAAGAAAAAAATAACATGAAAGAAAATGAAAGAGAAAAATGGAAATGAATAAAAACGCAAAGCAAAGACGAAATAAAAAAAAAACGAAGAAAAGTGAAATGCGCTAAATGTTCGCATATAAAAAAAACAACAGTAGCTACATTAATTGAATGAAAGATAAATAGAAATATCATTGACAAATGATGAAAAATGTGGGAAGGAATGAACAAGTTGAAGAAAGAAAAGTCGAAAGAAATTAAAAGAAGGAAAAGTGGAAAGAAATAAAAATGAAGGAAAAACAAGCTAAAAAAAATTCGAATTGAAGAAGGAAAGTAATAATGGAGAAAGGAATGAACGAACGAATGAACGAAGAACAAAAAAGATAGAAAAATAGAATGAATGAGTAAGGAAAAACGAGAGGAAGTAACGCAAAGTAGAATGAAAAAATAGACGATGAAAGTTAAAAAGTAAGGCGGGAAAGAACAAATAGTGAACGAAGTCGAAGAAAGACAAGAAGAAAATGAAGGAAAGATCGGAGATAGAAGAAGGAACGAAAGAAGTAAAAGAAGGAGGAAGGGAGAGAAGGAAAGAAGGAAAATTAGATTGAAAGATAGCATTATGGAAAGAAAAGTTGAAAGAATGCGAATTGCTAATGCAAATACGTTATAATGGAAAGAAGGAATAAATCATTGAACAAAGAAAAACAAAAGGGAAAGAAAAATGTAACAAAAGATGAACGAAAGACGAGAGGAAGGGGCGCGTACTAGAACGAAAAGAAAGAAAGAAAGAAAGAGGAAGTAATGAAAAGGAATAGGAAGGCGGAAGTAAGAAGAAAGAGACAAAAGAGAAAGGAAGAACAAACGGAAATATGTAAGTAAATAAGGAAATAAAGGAATACAGAAAGACAGAAAAGAGGAAACAATATAAAAAATGAAGAAATGATTGTATAAAATGAGAAGAGGAAAGAAAGAAAAGTACAAGTGAATGAAACGGGGAGAAGGAACAAGAAGAAAGGAAATGAAAGAGAGGGGCAGAAGGAAGAAAGGAAGGAAAGAAGGAAGGAAGGAAGGAAGGAAGGAAGGTCAAATAAGGTCAAATAATGAAAACGTAAGATTTAATAATTAACAAAAAAAAAAACGGAAAAGAAAAGAAAGAAAGAAAAATAAAACGAAAATTCGGAGAAAAGAAATGAAAGAAAAAAAGACTTAGAAAGAAATAAAAATGAAGAAAGTATACAACGAGGTAGTAGAAGAAAAGAAGGAATAAAATACGAAAAAATGTAAAGAAAAAAGAAAATAATGAAAATGGGTTGGAACGGATGTGACAAGAATGACGGCGAATAAAAAAAAAACGAGTTGATCTGATGAGAAGAGAACACAATCACTAATTTCGGTAACTCATGAATAGTCTTCACGGAAATTAACAATGGCGGGCTCAAGAGAAATTACAATCACGAGATGGCACAGAAATTACGTCACTAATTCCTGTTGGTAGAAGCGACAGATATCTTTGTATTGAAAATATCAATGTCTTCCTTCATTGCATGAAAAATGAAAAGGGCTTAATTGTTGGAAAAATCTTGCTTGATTCTAATAGGAAATCTGAGTTCAATAAAAATGCGCGCCTTTATTGTTTCTTACGACAGATACATTTGTTGTTTAACTGTTGCCATATTTTTGAATTCCTTTTTTCTATCGTGCGTAGAAAACTAGACTTTTTAAAATTGTGCCGCTGGACGTTTTCCACTATGTTGTCAATTCCTTTTCTCTCCATTCCTTTCCCGTATTTTCGCGCTATTTTTCAATCAATCTTAAATAACTTTCACTGTTTCTTTCACTCATATTCTAAACATTTTTCGTTAATTTTTGTATTTCTTCCTCGAGCGATGTTTGAATGAATTTCTCTTCAACTCATTCATCCTTTTACATTCGCCCTTGTTTTCCGGGGTTTATATATATATATATATATATATATATATATATATATATATATATATATATATATATATATAAATATATATATATAAGCAAATATCCGATATAGTATGAAGAAAAATATACGGTAAAAACAAAAAAAATCCTTATATGCAATTATGCTGTTTTAATGTTAATATAATGTCAACGTCGGACGTTTCGGTCTAATAAACCATCTTCAGGACATATTCATAAAATATAATTAACATTATCAATTCAACATGACAAAAACGATGTACATAAGAACAATACTTATCTAAACAGATAACTGAAAGTTTTATAAGATCAATCGTTCCTTTTAAACATGGTCACGTACATATGAATTTTTGATCAAAATTGAATTCTTTTCATTTTTCATTTTTCATTCAAAATACTCAAATTTTAGGAATACATTTTCACAGCGTCGCCCACGTGACTACAATGTGACCATGTTTAAAAGGAACGCTGATCTTATAAAACTTTCAGTTATCTGTTTGGATAAGTCTTGTTCTTATGTACACCGTCTTTGTTATGTTGAATTGATAATGTTAATTATATTTTATGAATATGTCCTGAAGATGGTTTATTAGACCGAAACATCCGACGTTGACATTATATTAACATTAAAACAGCATAATTGCATATAATGATTTTTGTTTGTTTTTTCCGTATATTTTTCTTCATATATATATATATATATATATATATATATATATGTATATATATTTCTTCTTTTTCTGCTTCATTTTATTCTACCATCTGCTTTCTCTTTCTTTCCTTTTTCTCGTTTTTCTCGTTTATTCATATGAATGTAGTTACCATTCTCTTTTATCATTATTTTAAACATTTCATCGATTGGACAATTGTTTTTATTTAATTATTTCTTTTTTTCTTTTTTTACCACCCCTTTCTTCTCGTTTCTCTTTAATTGTTGTAAGTACATAAAATTAATTTCTTCACAAAACCAAGGGTCAACCGCCCAGCGTAGATAGCACTAATTACTCATTAGTAATAGGCTAGTTCGTTAACAATTCTTCCACTCCGAGTTGTAATAAATCATTAAGGTATATTTTGACCCAAGATCTATAAAGTATGGATCACAATACTCCGTAGTAATGTCCAGCTAGTCTATCTCTCTCGCAATTAATTGATGCCTAGTCGTTGTAAATATTTTAACTTCATTTGGCTGAAAGCAACAAGTATGTCGATAATTTCATGATGAATGGTTATATTCACATTTAAGTACCTCGATCCGTAAGAAACAAAGGTTTTGTGATGTCAACGAAAACTCGTTGCCACATTTGTGATGCCAACGAATAATCATTGTAACTTTTCGCAATGCTCGTTGTAGTTTGTAATCGTCGATACAACTATAGTAACGCCGTTGAACAATACTGGTGACAAACGCCTTCGAATATCATTCGCACTAATACTCGATAATATTCGCTCGAATAGTAGCCATCAAATAGTAACCCCTATAGAGAAATAGTATAATGAATAGAGTAGAGAATAGTGGTCCGTATAGTAACAGAGGATAGACTAAGAATAACGATCCGAATAGTAATAGACTAGAAATAGCGATCGTCAGTCGTTAATTTCTACTTATGGTCACGTGATCTACCTTATTCAATAATGGGATCACCTGTGTTTGCTTACTTCCGATCTATGTTCAAACTCAAATGTCGGCAGCGACAATTTATTCCTATATAACAAAAGGAGAATTTAGGTCAGCTCAAAAGCGCATAGATTACCTGGAAAAGGAAAAAAATATTAATAGACAGTACTATACATCAGAATTAGGACAACTGAAGGAAGCAATCAAGTCGAAATATGGAGGCAATCTGAGGTTCTTTTCCTCCAGGATAACGCGCTCTTTCATACTGCTCAGGTTAGAGTAGGTGAATCAGCCAACTGTGGTTAGAATTACTACCCCGCCTCCTTACTCACTAGACCTAGTTCCATCTGACTTCTTTTTGTTTCCTAAGTTCAAATCCTGCCTGCTT
>CAHIKZ030000329.1:525000-540000 GCA_903632075.3 Acanthosepion pharaonis
TTCTTTGAATTGTTTTTTCCTCTTGGTAACGTGACTTAACTGTACAAGGAAATCCACTTCACTACAACAGTAAAAGGCAGAATTACAAACATTTTAGAGGGAAAAATTACCGTGTATACTAACAGCAACACGTCTTACCATTGGGATGGACTTAAAATGTCATAAAAGGGATTTATTCCCGCTTTTTTAATCAATATGAAGAGAAAAATATTAACCACAGACCTACAATTTCAAAAAACACATGTACACGTCTCTTTGCTAATAAATAGGAAATTAAGGATATTTAATGATGTACAAAAAGTCGATTATTATATAACTGACAAGTTTATAATATGTATGAGCACTGTCTTTAGTTTATCGTAGAGTAGTGTTAGGTCAGTTTACTTTAAATACATTTTCTTTTTAGTTAATACTTTTTTGCATGATCAGGCTGGTATTTATTATTTCGAAAGATGCATAATATTACAAATCACCAAAAAAAGGAATAGTTGCACGATGGGATAGACACGCTAACAGAATGAATGAGAGAACTACTCGGGGTGAGTTAATTGCACATCAAGCAGACATTAAGAACTTCAATTTAAAAAGACACATGGATATATTTTAAGTTTTAATAATAATTACAGAGCGCGTTCCTGCGTGTCTTTTAAAAATGACAATTACTATGGAATGCAGATTTTATCTCAGTTACAATAAGTTTCTCTTTGTAATTTTCCCCTTGGAAGGAATCGAAAATGCTTGGATGAGAAAAAAAAATCTACGGTGCCTTCCTTGATGAATTTCATCTTAACATCAAGAAACTGATAAGAGAACTGAAAGGATCAGTGTATAAATAAATAGATACAATATATCTATATTATTCAATGAATAAATAAATCTATATGTGTGTGCGTTAGTGTGTATATGTGCAAGTATTGATATAATATGAAAGTGATCCAAAGTTATACAGTATCGATGTTTTTATTAAAAAAAAAAAACAATGCTCGATTCAGAAGTAGAGTTTAAAAATCATAATTATTTTCCTTTGAAAATATTATTTTCATCGCGACACAGAAATTACTGTTTTGAAACTGACTCAAGTTCTAAAGTTTAATTTCAATATTAAACTGAAAATTTTGAGTACAGTTTCATTCTCAAGCGATGTTTAGAATAACTAACTGAAGAAATGTTTTACTCATTTATATGTTGGAAAAACCTATAAATGAGTAAACACTAAAGTTTAAGTTTAATGTTGAAATTAAACTTTAGGAGTTGAGTCAGTTTCGAAACAGTAATGTCTGTGTCGCGATGGATTCATATCTTTAAACAATTATAATATATATATATATATATATATATATATATATATATGAAAAAAATATGTGGAAAAATAAAAATCCGAATATGCAATTATGCTGTTTTAATGTTAATTTAAAGTCGACGACAGACGTTTCGGTCTAGTAGACCATCTTCAGGACATGTTGACTTGAATATCGTCTAATGTTAATTATGTTTTAATAACTAGGTCCTGAAGAAGGTCTACTAGACCGAAACGTCTGACGTCGACATTAAATTAACATTAAAACAGCATAATTGCATATTCAGATTTTTGATTTTCCATATATTTTTTCTTCATACTGTCGGATATATATCCATATATTTGCTTACACACACACACACACACACACACACACACACACACACACATATATATATATATATATATATATATCTGTGTGTATGTGTGCGTGCGTGAGTGTGTGTGTGTCTGTGCGTGTGCGTGTGTGTGTATGTGTGTGTGTATGTATGTGTGTTTCTGTGTGTTTTTCTGTGTGTGTGAGGAGTTAAATGTATACCTATATAAATGTATGCGCGCGTGTGTGTGTGCGCGTACATATAAATAACACAACTATGTTAAAATAAACAGATACGCTTTCTCCTACCTCGAAACTAATAAACTACCTTTTGAGTTATCTGCATTTTTTATCATCTGATTTGATAGATATACAGATATGAGTAGTTGCGATCGATATATATATATATATATATATAGAGAGAGAGAGAGAGTGAGAGAGGATAGATTCTTACTTCCATGGAATGATTGTTACTCACTGTGCAACTGTAGAGATTCAATTACTCTTTTTGAAATTCATATTGATGAATATCTTCAGTTTCTTCTCATTTGCAAGATTTAAATCCGTTCCATTTGCTTAAAGATAAAGTTGTAATAACAGAGAAATCCTTCTGTGTCTGTTGACCTCAATTTCCGTTCCTCGTTTCCACTGCAATAAGGAAACACAAGCAATCAACGCCAGAGGCGCCAAGAAGTTGAATTGGAAAATATTTCTCACGTGGCATCTTCCGGATTTCACACTTTCGTTTCTTGTACTCTAACAATTTAGCTGTCGGCCAAAGCACTCCATTTACTTTCAGTTAGAACACTATATGAACAATACCCCATCTTTCTTTCTTTTTTCTTTCTTTCATTCGTTCCTTCTTTCTTTTTTATATATATATATTATATATATATATATATATATATATATATATATATATGCGCGTGTGTCTGTCTGTCTGTCTGTCTGTGCGCACGCGCATAAGCCCTAAACAAAAAGACCTGGGAATGGCTGGGTTCTACCTCCACCTCCGCCGTTTCACATCAGTTCCAGATTCCCGATGGCATATTTACAGACACCGCGCTCGGAGTATTGCCACATGATGTGAAGATGCATTGTTGATATATATATATACACTTCTGCACACATACCCATGTAGATACATCAAAAAGCTTACAAGTGAAAAAAAAAAAGCATTTATTTTGCAGCCGAAGAATTTTTCACCTTGAAAATTTCGAACCATTCATTTTTACAAAATTAATCTTTTTTCTTTGCCAAGGCATTTAACTCAAAACTTCTCGACAGATGAAGTACATCGGACATTATCTAAAGATTGTGTCAATTTATGAAAGCACTCTACTTATATATAAATAAATCTCTTACAAAAAAAACTCTTATGTTGGCGGTACATCAAGAAATCTAAAAACCCGTATCTACGAACAAAAAGAGGTCTTACGTTTAGATAATCATTAAAACTTTCTCATAACACACAGGAAGAAAACTAATCATAACATTGATTTTATATGCCACCTTAATTAAAAAAACATATAATTCATTATGTCGAAAGCACTTTGTGAGGTTACTAATAAATATTTAAGCAAATGTAAATATATGTCGAAAACATATTACATCAACAACTTTATTTGAATCCATGTTTATCTGAAACAAATGGTGTGTACGTAAAAACGTTCTCAAATCCACATACAAAAAGCCAGCAAACACACACACACACACAAACAGACACACACATAAAAAGGCTTAAACACTAATATTCCATGGTCATAATTTATTCCATTGGAATCGTAAATACGATCCAATTTATCAGACCTACAAATACAATTCTGATGAATTGGATCGTATAAATTATGACCATGGAATATTAGTGTTTAAGCCTTTTTATTATATCCTTACTCTGACCTGGACATTGAGTTCTACCTGGATTCTATCCTCTTGGAATTATATATATATATATATATATATATATATATATATATATGTGTGTGTGTGTGTGTGTGTATGTATGTATGTGTATGTATGCATGTATATATATTTATATATTTTAGATATATGATTGCATATGTATGTTTATATTTACCACTAATATTATCAATCTCTCTCTTTCTCTCTCTCTCTCTCTCTCTCTATATATATATATATATATATATATATATATAAATTAATGTCTTAAAATAATTGTCGGACTTTGTCCATTTCATAATGTGTGACGTAATTTGTTTACATTTGATACGCCATGAGCAGATATGAATGTACGTGAGAGATTCATAGAAGATTGAAGTTCAAATACAGTAAATTGGACTTTGCTAACCGAACGCTCCTTTAAGGCCAATCGGTTAAAGGCACGTCAAGCTAAATGACGGTTCCGTATAGGATACAGGTTCGAATCCTGTCGGAGGACGAATATTTTCTCTGAAAATTTCCCGGACATTCAGGCTGGTAAATGTTGTTTAATACTGTTTATTATAAACAGTATTAAACATACTTAAGCATTTACTTAAATTTTTGTATCTATAAAAACAATGTATAAACATAAAAATGTCTTAAAATCTTTATAATACTGAAGCACAATTATCAGTCCACATGTGTTGTTTTGGATCGACTATACATAGTGGTCAATGTTGCATTACTGGTAATAAGGTCTATAGTATTATACTAACGGTTATTGCATGGGCGGTAACAATTATGTTTCAAATTATTCTAGAGGCTACTAAATAGTAGGAATAATTGTTCACCCGATTGCTGTTATTTGTAGCTATTTTTTTTTAGTATTTGTTGTTAACTCTTTATTCGTTATTTATTTTTCATTACTTTTTTGTTGTTATTATTACATTTACTTGTGTTTATGACAGCATTCGTAGTTTGTTAATTTATTTATTCATTTAATTTTTGATTGCGGTCAAGAATAAAACGCACATTCGCCACTAGTTGCAGACCTTTTATTTTTTTATTTTATATTTACATACGCTCTAACTCTAATAGTGAGGAGTTGTACACATAAATATACCAAACGTTAAAACTTTTTTCATATATATATATATATATATATATATATATATATATATATATATATAGGCAGCATATTTTCAGTCAAGTGTGTTTGGTTAAATAATCTATACGTAGTATGTCTATTTGTATTTTAATCCTCTCAAATTCTCGAATCAATTTCTTAGTGTTGTTATTAAACTGATTAAGAACGACGCGATGAGATTGAAAATACTTGGGAAACTAAAGGAACTATTCATAACTACGGAGTCTTTCTATACTGGTATTAAATTAACATACAAAGGGTGTTTGTTTGTTAGATCTTTACTACTAAACTTACAACCGACACAGTGATTTTATTTCATTTATGAATTTTTATAAGGGGATCTAAAAAAAAAAAATAGCTGCGGATATTTACGCATACTTCGAGGGAAAAGAATGACTCGCTCTTGGATCTTCATTTTTCAATCTTTCATAATAATTTCCCCTTGTCGTAGCTTTAGGAAATGCTTCTCTTTCAGAACCACGCAGATATTGGCAACCTGCCCATGAAATCACCGGCGAGAATGAGAAAAAGAGATGCTAATAACGGCACCACGCAGCCGAACATTAGTGCCTTAAGCCTGTGAACCTATATGAGTTAGTTGCATTTCATTATGGCATATACGTGGAATACACGGACATGTAATGGTACGCCTATTCGCATATCGACGTAGAACCAAGATTGCAAAAAAAAAAAATCAGATGTAATCCTAAATGCAGTATTATATAGGGTTTCGGTTTTTGTGTCTGCATTCATTTTTTTTTACAGAAAAGAACATTTGTTTCTCAGTATTCTTTATTGGCTGCAACAATCTCCTCATAAAATATGCAGACGACACTTTGCTAATAGTAGACACAAAAAGGCAAATACAGGAACTCCCACAGAATATAGTGAAGGAAAGCGAGAAGAAAAGACTAAACATCAATTGTTAGAAGACTGAATGGATAGTTTATAACAAACCAAAAAAAAAGAAAAAGCGAATTCCAAATTGGTGATGCCAAAATCAAGCAAGCAAAAAAAAAAAATTAAATATCTAGGAAAGTTTTTAACAGAAGACGTAAACTTCAAAACCGAAATCCGAAGGAGGATTGGGATAGCAAACGATGGCTTCCATATTCTAAGTAATGTATTAAGAAACAGGAAAATCTCATTAAATACAAAGAAAATTATACTTAACTGTTACATAACGAGGAAAGAGGGCTTAGAAAATTTGACACTCACAATAAAAGTTAAAGGTAAAGGGAAAAGAGAAAAGCAGCGTGTAACCTACGATGAGAGCTTGAGTGAATGGCTTGGGAAAGTTAGTGAAAAAGAACAATATTTACTAAAAGCTACAGAGAAGAGGAAATTGTGTGGAGCCATGATCGCTCTTGTCCAGAAGGGACAAAGAAGAAGAAGAAGAATATTCGTCTGTTTTATGTTTGGTCCGTTTAAAATAAACATTGATCCGGTTTATACGGGAGTTAAAAGGAAAATATTGATCTGGGTGTAAAACTTATTTCTGCAAGTTTAAATTTGTGAGGTTGCGGCTTTTTGGGGAAGAGTCATATCGCTATGTATAAGACGCAGTTGGTGCCTTCTATGCTGCATCATTAGAACAGGACATCTGTAGAGCAAAGAAATACAACCGGGTGGTGACAACAGTAGAAAAACAGATAATGAAGGCTAAATTCGTATTTTTCTCAAATGTCATCCGATACAGTCAAGAATTAGCAGCTATGAAATTAGTATATTTTGATACTTATATATATATATATATATATATATATATATATATATATATATATATATTATCTTCTCTTAATTCGCCACTGACCCAAAATAACAGAACCAGCTATCAAGAAATCTCATCTACTAGACGACGTCAAACGGAGATTCTTTCGCGCTACTGTAGAGGTGGTTTTAATGTATAGTATCACTACTTGAACATTAATTAAAGCCTTAAAGTAGAAGCTTGATGGAACCAACACTCAGAGTTATACTTAACATCACTTGTAGACAACATCTAACTAAATTACAGCTCTATGGATCCATCCCGGATATTTCTACGATCTTATGTGAATGCAGAATGTACGTTGCCGAGCATTAATGGTGAGCAAAACAAGAATTTGAGAGATCTACTGCTCTGGACATCTAGCCATTGAGCAACACGGGTCCAGCAACCACATACATTAACCAGTTATGTTATGACACAGAACGCCACTGTAATGAACTTCCGACTTTGATTCAGGACCGTGAGGGTTGGTGTTCTAGACTCGTGACTGACTGAGCTAACTCGACCAAATAAATAATAACACAGATAATATCCAGTTGACTAAATCGAATGTTAAATAATTAAAACTGACACATTCGAGATATAACTTCTTCCTCATCATCTGTGTGGACGTTTTCAAACTTTCACTACCATATAAGAGGTTTCATATTGTTAACAGTTTGCCATTCTTTTCTTTGTTTCCAAGAAATCTTCCTCTTTTCTTTTTTAATACTTCGATTTTTAAAGACGTCTTTATCTATTCCTATGCACTTTTGAGCTATATTTTCACTTTTTCTTCGTCTATTACGAGGATCGTTCGAAAAGTTATAAGCCTCACCTAAAAGGAGTTGGAGAAACAAAGTTTTTTTCACTATTTTTCAATATTTCAACCCTTGACAGTAATGAACTTGATCTAATGATGCTTGAGCATTGCAATCCCATCACGGAAGGAGATGTCCTGGTCCTCCAAATACCCTTACACAGCGCCGATGATCTCATCATTGTTTCCAAAATGGCGACCACGCAAATGGGATTTGAGTTTAGGAAAAGTCATATGGAGCTAAGTCTGGGGTGTAAGAGGGACGGGATAGCAATTCATATACTCAGTTTACTGATTCAGCTACTGCGACCTCAGTAGTGTGAAAGGACGCGTTATCCTGGAACAAGAGCACACCTAATCTCAGCTTACCACTTCATTTCAACTTGATTGTTTTCTTCAGTTGTCTTAATTCTGACGCATAGTACTGTCCGTTATTAGTTTCCCCATTTTACAAGCCGTCTACACTCTTTTATAAGGAGCTAAAATCTTCTTTATTTCTTACTGATATATTAAAATGGGAATATAACCACGCACCATGAAACCATAATGAAACCATCGATATACCCGATTATATAAAGTACTTTTCAGTACTATGTTTTTTGCTTTAATATTTTTAACCGAGCCATTATTTCCCAATTTCATCAAGTCTAAACTAATGTTTATGTTTTGACTCAAGTATGAACATTATCATTGTTTACGCTTTCATGTCAAGTATGATAGCAAAAGTAGACATTAAATTAGCTACCAAGGACTGATATATCGTTAAGTTAAGCAATCACATAAAACTCTACGAGTAACCGAGAGTGTTTACTCATAAAACATTAGTTAGCAGGCTTTTCGTAGAGAGTTCGAAAATATACAGAGTTCGATTCACAATAAACGCTTTAATATCCCAAGTCTCAGCATAATTCTTTATTATTTCTTGGAAAATCATTTCGAGTAGCGAGCGCTTAAATGATATAGTATGCGTGTAGATTATCTATATAGTAAAATGCGGCGAAAATTGCAGATCTCTAAAGATTTTAAGAAAATTAACCAGATTAAATGTCTGCGCTATTTAATAGAGGGAAATGAAGAATCTCTCTCGAAGAGCTTCACTCAAAGAGTATTTGTTTCGTGTTTTCGATACAGACGAGTAAGATGGTCTACATGAGAAAATAGGGAGTCATGATGGATACGCGGGTAGTGTAATGGCTAGCGGCTTTGAAAGTGAGTTTCTTGCATTCACTTTCGCGCAAATACACTTAACAAGTTTATGAAACTATTTCTTCCCCCCACAATCTAAAGATTAGATGCCAGAGCAGACTGTGTTCTCTAGCCTTTGTCAATTCACAATTGAATTGATTAGATTTAACCGTATGTTCTATGCTAACAGTTTTTTTTCCTGACCTTATCGCTTGTGGCTACATGCATTCCGGCCAACATTGATCTTCAAAAATTTGCATTCAGTATCAATCGTTATATAATGTCTTCTTGATTACTTATATATTCTTCTTCTCAACCCTTAACAATGTTTCTCTTTTTTTCTTATTCTTTCTTACTCAGTAAACCATTGTATCTTAGTTGCTTTACTCTCTTGCATGAAGTGATGTGATGAAAAAAAAAGTTCGAACCAGTTCAGGAAAAGGACAACTCTGAATTCAAACTGAATGTAGCCGGGATGACAGCAACGAAGAGCAATCAAAAATGGAAAAGGTTATGGAGTGCACAATTCAGTTTGTTGCGGGGCTATGGACTCTATGATTTTGACTGAGTTTGAATGAAAAAGAAATCTGATAATTTTATTGTCTGAAAGATAAATACGTTAACTTCTTCTAATTATAATTCAACCAAAATTTAATTTGTTATAATTAAATAATTGTGAATTGCTGAAGATATCGATTATAAACTAAAGTATCACTTTACTTTTGTCACATCTCTGTACAACTTGGGCGATTTTTAAGGATGCTGGATGTAAACAGTAGAGAAAAACACACAGGAATATACGTTCAGACCGACCTCAGGAGTATATATTTATATAGAAATAGAGTTCAGACATGAGTTCAGATATGAGTGAGAGTAAAAAGAACGTGATAGAGCTAGAGAGAATGGAAAGAGTTCTATGGTGGTTGTAAGTGAGGAAAAATAAATACATGATAAAATAGAGAGAGGAAAGGTTTATATTGTGTTAGTGTGGAAAGAGATGCATGGATATATATATATATATATATATATATATATATATATAAAATGTACAATAAGAATAGGTGGAAAAATATATATACAATATATATATATATATATATATATGCAAGAAGGAACTAGAGACAGATGACAGCGAGTCCCAGCAAACACTCACGTTGTTTGCACAAATATATATATATATATCTGGAGCGGGCCATATATATGTATATATATTTACAGCGGGCCCCGCAAGCCTTCTTTTGTGCAAACAACGTGAGTGTTTGCTGGGACTCGCTGTCATCTGCCTCTAGTTCCTTCTGCATATATATATATATATATATATATATATATTTTCCACCTATTATACATTTTCCACCTATTGTACATTTTTCTGTTTTAATTTTGAATCTCCCGTGGAAGCCTGAAGAGCGGGAGCGAAACCGGTTGCTTCCCCACCCCAACCTTGTTGTGTTTTTTTTTATTATTTAATATTGTTCTAATATGTCTTGTAATATTAAATTTTATACTTTTATTTCGATTATTAAATTTTTTACAAAAATATCTTTAAATATATATATATATATATATATATATATATATATATATATATATATATATATATATATATATATATATATATATATATATATATATATATATATATAAGAAGGAGGAAAGATATCTATTACGATAGTATGCAAAGAGTCGAGAGGCACGGTGGAGTAGTGGATAGCGGTTCGGATTGAGGAATCGGAGAGCCGAATTCGATTTACATCCGAATCCATTACATTCACTTACGTGCTAATACCCTTGGGAAAGGTATGAATCTTCTTCTTCTCCACTTAGCTATCGGTAAATAGCAGGGAAGACAGAGTTCTATAGCCTAGGATGGCAACTAGTCTACCACAAAAAGAAATGGCAGAAAGAAATGACCTAATGCGGGAAAAAATCAGCCTCGTCATCGGAAGATACAAGATCCCCTAAGCGTGTATCACGCATGCCTCATAACTGACTGAAGAGGAGAGTCATATATTGACAAAGAGGCGGGGGGAAGATAGATTGTGCGTGTGTGAGATAGGAAAAAGATAAAATGTTTAAACAAAGAAGAAAGGGATATATGAGCTAATTGAATGTTTTATGCGTTTTCTACGACTTATTTAATCATTGCAAATTATTTAACCCAAATCCTCGGCTTAGACGTGTATATACGTTTTTTTCCGAGAGTATCTTTTTTAGACCAGGACGCATAACATCACGTTCAAAAACCAGCTACAGACGTTTTTATACATCGATCTTAAGAGAATAAAATGAGTCCAGTTGTAAACTCATACATCTGGTATATTTGTTAGTTACTGCTTAGCTACTTTAAGTTTCATAGTTACTACATCCAAAACAAATATAAAATCATCTAAATATGAAACGATTTTCCCAAAATAATTGGGGGAGGACAAAAGTCAGAAGATATTTTTAGATTGTAAGAATTTGTTTTAGAGATAATAATGATTTAGTAATACAAGTCTTACTAATTAACCCATAGCTGGGGAAGAAGAGGTTGTTTTATACCTTTTAAAGAAGGGATATATGGTGAGAAAGCGGACATGAATATGGAGAGCATACATCTAATGAGAGAGAGCGTGGAAATAATACATGATGAGAAAGAGATAGGAAAGGTATATATATAGGAAACCAATTCATGGAAAAGGGAAAGAAACATATATGGAGAGAGGCAGAGGGAGAGTAGAAAGAGATATAGGGTTGGGGAGAGAAGAAAGAGCTACATGGAGAGAGGAGTAAAAGAGAGTACGGATATATATATATATATATATATATACACACATATATATATATATATATATATATATATATATGTATATATATATATGAGTGAGTATATTTCTAAGGGCAGAGATGGGATAATGGAAAGAGATTAATAGTGAAAGAGAGAAGAATGTTGAGGGTGAAGTAAGAACCAAATACCGAAAGAAACTAGAAGAGATATGTTGAGAGACAGAAACAAGACTTAAAGAGAGAGAGAGAGGTTAATCTATATCTGATTACAGAGAGAGGACACACACGCACACACACATATATATATATATATATATATATATATATATATATATATATATATATATATATATATAAGTGATCCAAAGACAAACTACAGTGTGACTAGAGGTCTGATTGCTTCAAGCCGGGATCAAAACGCGACCAATTTGTCCTCAGTCAGAGATCGTACCCACTAAGCTATTGGCGCACGAGAAAGGGAAATTGTAACGTTTTCTATACGAAATGTAATCAAACGACAGTAGCCAAGAAAGCTCAATTCGTAGTTGAAGAGCCATGCATTAATAGCAGTAGCAGCCACTGTTTCTTTTAGAATTAATCATTTTCTCTGGAGAGTTCGATCGGGTCCCCGAGAGCATATATACAGTCATCCCCAGACAGACTCTTTTCGCTGTATAACAGACTAGACGTCCGATTGCTTCGAAACTCGACCGATTATACATATATAAATATAATCAAAATCATAATGAAAACATAAACATAAATAAATGTGTGTGCATGTGTTCATATATATATATATATATATATATATATATATATATATATATATATATATACACACTGCGTGCTAAATTATTATCGAGATAACTTTTTTCTAATATTTCAAAAACTATCCAATCAATTCACACAAAATTTTTACACAATGTTGGCAGACTAACTTGCGCAATCACTGAAATTTTTGTACTGATCTGCGCTATGTAAACAAACTGGCGCCATATTTGTTATCAGCACGGTGATTTGACTGTGCCAAATTATTAGAAAAGTGTAAGAATTTAGTGAAAAGTTGGGCCATAAAAAGCAGTTTAAATGATGCTGAAAAGAAAACTATCACCTCTGAACTCTCAAAAGGTAAATCTACCCTAGAAATTTTTAAAATGATAGGGAGGTGTCATCAAACAGCGAAAAAGTTCACCGCCGACCCTACACAAGTACGCAAAAGGGCAGATAAAGTTAAGCCGAGGGTTATTTCATGTCGTCTTATGTCATGACTTAAACGAGAGGCCACCAAGAACCCTGGACTTACCAGTCAAGAGCTTTTCAGTCGCATGGGGATCCTACTGTCTAAAAGTACTCGGTGTCGGTATCTGAGGGAAATAGCAAGAAAAGTCAAACTTGTATCGAAGCCTCCTTTGATGAGAAATCACATTCAAAATCAACTGAAATGGGCCGAGGACAATATGAAAATTGACTTCTTTAAAGTTTTGTTCACAAATGAAACTCGAGCAACACTTGATGGGCCAGATAGATGGTGCAAAGGCTGGGTAATGAACGGACAGAATCGCCATCAGCGTTTGAGACGCCAACAAGGCCGTGGAGGCATAATGATCTTGGGTGGTATTATTGAAAAAACATTAGTAGGCCCATGGAGAGTACTGTGACGTCCCCCAGTGTCGCTGCGCCAATCGTGACGTCTGCCTGGTCGCGCCCGCCGTGCTGTCCTAGTCACGGCGCCAATTGTGACGTCAGCCCGTCTGTCTCCGCGCCGTCGCCGTCCTATCCTGACCTGTGACGACCAATGTGACTTGGTATTGGTCGCGGCACCAAATGTGACGTTCTAACCTTTTGCCGATTCGGATGGGAATCTGGTTAGATTCGGTATCAGCCCTGTCGTTCTATGATTTCTAGTCTAACCTACCCACGTTGTGATTTGATCTTAGGTAGACGAAATCAATCAGTCGCCGGGCGGTAATGCAAGCTGAGTCCGGACAAGGGTAACACCGCACAAGTATATGTAAAAGAAAATAAAGTAATAACTCGAAAAGTTCAAATGTGTTTAAAAAAAGGATAACAATATTTTATATCTGGTTGCTGAGTACAGGACTGCGTCTTTCTCCCAAACCGCTATATGGATTCGTGACACTTTGTGTGTGTGTGTTAGGCGATTCTTAAGTTGTTTGTTCTTTAAGAAACTGGTTCTTGGTGTATCTTCAGGCGATATTCGTAAAACGTGTTTTGGTGGTGTGAGTCTAAGTCCTTCTTCAAAAATAAATTGTTCTTGGTTAGAAGTTGAGGTCGTGATTGCGTGGAATCTTAGTCAGCTTTCTGCGAGGAGGTCTCTCTCTGCAAACTGCGACTCAGCTCCAACTCATCTTCCAACTGCCAACTGCGAACTCAACTGCTTTCTACTCGTTGCGACTCTGCTTATATGGACGCCGACCAAAACCGGGGTGGGCCTGTCGGGGTTTGAGGTTCCTTGATAATTCTAAATCCGTATTAAGGGTTTTTTTTTATTCTCGGTCAGGAAGAATTATTAATTTCCATTTTTGGAAGTCTTTCGTCCTCTCAAATTCTTCCTTTCTCATATTGATATCTCACCCATACCCTCAGAGGGTGTCAATGGGTTTCCCCTCTCTCTCTCAGTGGCATCACATACCGATCCCTTCAGGAGACGTCAACAGGCCTCCCCTCCTTCTTCACATGATTACCTTCGCCTACCGCTCACGCCACCATTCAGCCAATGGACGCCCAGCAGTGTGGGTGTGGCTAGACTAGTCTCGGTTTAAAAAAATCTTGCTCAAAGAAAAAAAAATTATCTTCCTTTTTTTTTTCTTTTTCTTTTCTTTCTTTTTCTTCTTCTCGGCAACAAAACCTTAGACTCTTATCTTAACCGAATCACATGGAGTTCGTCAATCAGATTTTCGCCAGCATCAAGTGGGTGGTCATCTGGGCATTCTGTCGCTAATTAACTGTTTCGATAAAATAATTTTCCTATCATAGCCAGCTCCGACACAAAACAGATGCTTTTTTCAAATGCTACCTCCGCAGATAGTTTTGGGTTTAATCTTTCCTTCCTGGTATTCTGAGGGTGATCCAGCAGACAACGACCCAATTAATTTTTATCTCTTAGAATTCTGCCCTGTAGGCCACCTGACCGACCTGAAATTTTCACCAGTCGGTGCACCGTCATAAATCAAACGCGACAGACCCGCGACCTTACTTTCTTCGCTAATGAAAATAAAATCTTTATCACTTTTCCTTGTTCGAAAAAAATAACATCGTCTTTTCGTGATAGATTCTTATCACCTAATTTATTTCTCGCCTTTTTTTCTTTTTCTTTTTTTCACGCAACCCTAAATAGTGTCACAGTACCAGATGGCGTCAAAATGACTGCTGATGCATACATAGCATTTATGAAGGAGCATATTGAACCGTGGATGAAAACGCAAAGAGTTGCCTTCAGAAGGGCCATTTTTTATGCAAGATAATGCTCCCTCACATGCTGCTCACAAGACTACTGAATATTTGAAACAGTTAGGCTTCGATTGACCTCGAAAAATGAAGTGGCCAGCAAATTCTCCGGATTTGAACCCATTCGAAAACCTTTGGGGCATCATGAAGCGAAGACTGTACGCCAACGGACGACAATTCAGGAGCAACACTGAGTTATGGGAAGCAATTCTTGACATATCTCGCGGCATTACAGCAGATGACATCCTACAATTAACAAATTCTATGGATCGTCGACTTCTTCAAGTAATTTCAAAACAGTGAAAGCACATTCCCTATTAATTTGTTTAAAACTGTACCTTTGTTTGTATCTGTTATTATTTGTTTGATT
>CAHIKZ030000329.1:542500-547500 GCA_903632075.3 Acanthosepion pharaonis
GAAGAAAGTGACGTATGGTGGGAGAGAAAGAAAAATATACATGGTGAGAAAGGGAAAGAAGAGTTACATGGTGAGAGATATATATTGAAAGACGGGGTAGAGATATACAGTGATGTAAAAAAAAATGTCTATGGGAGAAGGTAGATGCTATAATATGTTAATGATTTTATTTTTGTAAAATATGCCGGGTTTATATAAATTCTTCTATGTGCCGTGTCCCTTCAGGACCTACTGTATCATGGTCCTCCACATCTTATTGACCCTTGTAGCATTTAATAAGTTTTGTCTTTTTGTTATTTCTCCCAAACCCCTTCCAGCTATCCATTTGCTCAAGCCCATCAAGTTTGTTACGCGCTGCTTATCTCTGTCTTTTTTTTTACTCAGTCTGTCATGTGAGTATCGGATTGTAAAAGTTTCCCCTTCCTCATGACGTACCCACAAATATTTTAACCACTTCTTTCTGATATTAAGTATAAGTCCACTTTTTTTGTTTCAATTCTCTCCCAAACCACGTTGTTGCTCACATGTTCGGCCCATGGTATCCTCAGAATTTTTTCTGTAGAACCACATTTCTACTCTTTCAAGTCTGCTCTCGTGTGTCCAAATCTCGCTGTCATATAGGACAGGCAGATATCACGTCACAGTTCAGTACCCTTCAATTTCCAACGAAAATTTTCTGACTCTACTTATCTTTTGGAATACATCGATGACCATCCCAACACGTTATTTGGATCTCAGTGTCGCACTTTCCGTTAGAACACCTCCCAGATATTTACATTTCTGTAGCTTGAAAATAGAACATAAAGGTTAATTCCTATGACAAGTAGCAATAAGAGCCAACTCTGAAAAAATGGTTATTCTGGAAACCACATACAAATTTATATTGGACATATTTCTTGGCCTGTTGGTAAATCTTTTGGGTATACTTTTATATCTGTCTCCATCTATCTATCTATCTATCTATCTATCTATCTATCTATCTATCTCTCTCTCTCTATATATATATATATATATATATATATATATGATATCACAGTCTGTTTATATCTATCTATCTCAGTCTTTTCATATCCATCTATCTATTACAGTCTACTTACATCTATCAGAGTCTACTCACATCTATCCCAGTGTACTCACATATATCTATCTCTCACAGTCCATCCAGATCTATCTATCTATCTATCTATCTATCTATCTATCTATCTATCTATCTATCTAATCTATCTATCTATCTATCTATCTATCTATGTTCATATCTATCTATCTATCTATCTATCTATCTATCTATCTATCTCAAATACCAATCTATCATACTCTACTCACATCTATCGCAGTCTACTCACATATATCTATCTCTCACAGTCCATCCAGATCTATCTATCTATCTATCTATCTATCTATCTAATCTATCTATCTATCTATCTATCTATGTTCATATCTATCTATCTATCTATCTATCTCAAATACCAATCTATCATACTCTACTCACATCTATCGCAGTCTACTCACATATGTCTATCTCTCACAGTCCATCCAGATCTATCTATCTATCTATCTATCTATCTATCTATCTATCTATCTAATCTATCTATCTATCTATCTATCTATGTTCATATCTATCTATCTATCTATCTCAAATACCAATCTATCATACTCTACTCACATCTATCGCAGTCTACTCACATATGTCTATCTCTCACAGTCCATCCAGATCTATCTATCTATCTATCTATCTATCTATCTATCTATCTATCTATCTATCTAATCTATCTATCTATCTATCTATCTATCTATCTATCTATGTTCATATCTATCTATCTATCTATCTCAAATACCAATCTATCATACTCTACTCTCATCTATCGCAGTCTACTCACATATGTCTATCTATGACAGTCTACACACATATATCTATGTATCTATCTCATTCTTTTCATGTATATCTAAAGACAATGTCCTTGATTTATTTTGCTTTCCTGAATGACATGCATGCCTATATGCTCGTCTAAACCTTTAAATTTTAAAAATATCTCATTCAATATTTGCGTTCAAATCTGTTTTTTCGAATGCAGATTTAGTTACGCATTGTGGGTTATCATTAACTTAGTCTTTGTGCCCTGGTTTGTATAATCCATACATTTAAGTGGCTATTAAGTGAACAAATATTTTGATTGTATTTTCTAATGTTCTGAACGACAACTGACATTTTTGTAATGAGTGTTAATCAATAATTTCAATAATTACTTAACACAAAGTATAAAATATTCGTTGTGATTAATGATTGATTAAAAGGAAATTTAATTCATCCCAGTCTTGAGAAACGAAGTCCTTTTAGCAAAACACTACGTAATTAAAACATATTGATTCCTTCTCTCTCATTTCTCTATGTAAATGTGAGTTTTAATTCAAAGAAAACGTTAGTTTCTTAAAGTGTGTTTGAATAAGAATATAGATTGATTATTTTCATACCGATAACTGAATCAAAGTTTTCTATTTTCTTATGAGAAAACCTGCAAAAATATTGTCCATCATTTGGAAAAACGCCAAATAAGCATAGACATTTTAACAGAAAATGAAATCTTTCGTTGTTTTGTTTATGTTATTCTAATCATGCTTCGACTGAACAATTCTACTGCCTTTTTCAGGCCGATAACACGGGGAGGCACGTATTTTATTGCATGATATCTGTCACTTGATTCCATGTAATTTGGGTGCGCTGAATACAAATTTTAACTAGGTTTGGCGCTATCATGTTCGGATTTTATTTGTTTTTTATACAATTTCTCATGCGATCTAATAATATTAATAAAAACTAAATAAAATACCCTTGTCTGACGCATTCAACGAAATGTGCATGAAAGAAGAATTGCTGCCTAAACACACACACACACACACATATATATATATATATATATATATATATATATATATATATATATGTAAGCAAATATATGGATATAGATCCGACAGTATGAAGAAAAATATATACGGGAAAAACAAACAAAAATCCTTATATACAATTATGCTGTTTTAATGTTAATATGTCAACGTCTGACGTTTCGGTCTAATAAACCATCTTCAGGGCATATTCATAAATATAACATTATCAATACAACATGAAAACACGATGTACATGTTTTAAACGGAGCGCTGATCTTATAAAACTTTCAGTTATTTGTTTGGATAAGTCTTGTTCTTATGTACATGGTCTTTGTCATGTTGTATTGATAATGTTATATTTATGAATATGTCCTGAAGATGGTTTATTAGACGGAAACGTCAGACTTTGACATATATTAACATTAAAACAGCATAATTGTAAATAAGGATTTTTGTTTGTTTTTTCCGTATATATTTTTTATATATATATATATATATATATATATATATATATATATATATATATATATATATATGATATAATGGAATATGCGTACACCTGTGTTCCCCCTTCACGGGAATATGATTGGCTGGTGTCCGTCATAAATACCGACGGACGTGTAGGTACGAGTGTCAAAAGCCTTAGTCTGAGAGCTAAGTCTATAACAACGCCAATTGGACTACGCCATTGATCTACACGTCTTACCTGCGCCTACGACGCGTACAGAGTTGGCATTCAAGCACCCACATACACACGCATATATATATATTTGCAAAAAACACTCAATATAATATATATATATATATATATATATATATATATATATATATATATATATATATATAAACATAATTTTAGCCATTTGTAAATTAGAAAGATTATTATATTTTTTTACGCCTAGTTTCTATCGGACTTTAGAAATCTCAACATCTAATCTTAGTTATTCAGACTGGTCCAAAAAGATCATACGATTTGCAACTTACCAATAACTGTTCAACTTAAGTTTAATTCACAATGGAATCAATACAACTTTTATAAATATTTGCAATGTCTTCATTCTTTAAGAAAATCTCTAGAACTTGCATCTCGCGTCAGTTTTTCTTTTACTGTATCACGGCTACTGTTACAACGAATGCTAAGACATACAGATGCGCTATCGACGTAAATATTTGAATCATCGATGGATTGACGATGTCACTTTTTTATTTTAATGTTTGTAAATATAAATAAATTTGATGAAATGAATAGAAGTTCGTTATTATTCATTTTTACACCATTTCCATCCTCTACAAAACATGTGACCTTCCGTAAAAATAGGATTCACAACGACTCATCTGACAAAGATGTGTTTGATAAATATATATAATACTGTTCTAAAAATAGTGGTTATAAGTACGCTGAAATCAAGTATAGAAAATATGATGATAGTTGTTTAAGAAAAGAAATATAAATAGGAAGATCCTTTAGTACCCCACCATTTAGCCAATTGGTCAGTAGTAAGATAAGCCAGAATTTTCTCAATGTAATTGATAAATATTCTCTAAAAGTAACCCTCTTAATAAAATATTTAACAGAAACACATTAAAACAAAGTGATAGTTGCGCAAATAATCTTGAGAAGATTATAAAGCTACACAATAATAAAATTTTAAACCAATTTAATAATCTGGATGATAATGCATGCTCTAAGATAAATATCATTAATGATACTAGCCAATGTAATTGTAGGAATCCTAACCAATGTCCATTGCCAAACAAATGTTTAACTAAATCTCTTCTTCATCTAAGTAATATCTCTACAATAAAAAATCTGACGGCAATATTACTTATAGAAATAATAAATCAATTTCTAAATATTGTTGGAAGTTAAAAGGTGATAATAAAAATCCTAAGATGAAATGGAATTTTTTAAATGGCAAGAGCATATAGTTCTTTATATGAAAATGATTTTCGGTGTTTACATGGAAGAGTGGAAATTATCAGATTTTATGATAAAAATCTTTATTAAATCAAATTAACGATAAATTGTAGATATAGTCTATCTTTCACCTTCGAATTTAGTAAAAATTTGAAATTTGATAATGGCTTTTCTTATATTTTAGTTGAACTGTGTTGCACCA